>NJRP01000040.1:1174102-1190073 GCA_003063835.1 Aphaenogaster floridana | reverse complement strand
AAATACAAATAAAGGGAACTAATGTTTATGTAGATTTTAACATAAAATTACATAGTATATAGGTGGTAAAATGCTTTTGACCGGTAGTGTGTATATATAATAGAACGAAATTATAACATACATGGAAAGAATGGTTTTGCTGAAATATCTAAAAATTTAACCAGATACAGAATACAGATCTAAAAATAATTTTGTTGGACCATCAAAAGTAACTAACTAATTGTAAGTAGGACGTTCAAAATAATTGCTAAAATATTAAAACGTTTTGCAGCACTATCACCATGTTCGAGTGTCCTACTTAGTTAGTTACTTTTGGTCTAACAAAATTATTTTCAGATCTGTATTTGACAAACATTTTTAGATATTTCAGCAAAACCGTTTTTTTCGTGTAACAAGTAAAAAGAAGATACAGAAGTAAAAGAGATAAATAATTGACATAATTAGTGACGTGATATCTAAAATAGAAATTGTCAAATCCAGACAAAAATAAAGATAAACATTTATTAAATCTTGCAAAAGAAAATTTAAAAAATAAAAACAAAATCGCACCATTAATCAAAATATCATCTGTTTCTTAATAATTGATAGCATTTATTTGTGTGTAGCCTAATGTATTTTTAATGATAAATATTTATCAGTATATACATAGCTATAGAATATGAATTTTGGGTATTCTGACTCTCGTGTGACGAGATAAGCTAGACAAATGTACGCGAACAAAAGTAAAGTGTATATGCCGCGAATACAGTACTCTCATAAGCGGTAATATAGCACATGTAAAAAGTAAAAAACAACGAAACGAATAACACAAAGATTGCACAGAGAAAAGCAAGCGAGAAGTCTAAAAGATACTATTAAAAAATGCGAAGGATGAACAACCATTTTATATACTAATTGTTATATACTAGAAAATCAATCAGAATATTAGTGTGATAACATCTCTTTTGGAAAAAATGCGGAAAGTGCAAAACAATTATACAGATTTTGTTACGAAAATCGTTATCAATCGAGGAACTATATTTGATGTTAGAAGCAATAAAAAGAAAACCAGAAAAGTCAAAATACGAATCGAGAAAGAAATCTAGGTAAATAGAATAAAAAAGGAATAATTAATTATAGATCTCTTTCGTCTTGTTGCAATATTCATATATTAAAAGAGCAAAAAACTGCAAGAACTTGTTACATAAATTTTCATGATCTAAATAAATGTGACTTAATTAACGAATACGATCAGCATTTCGCGTTTAAAAAGTAATAAATTATTTAAGTAACTTCTAACAGGACTCCACAATCTATTTATAGAAATTTCAGTGATTCAATATTTCAAGATAATGAAAATTCAAGCAATTCAGAAATTAATTTTGTAATATAAATAAATTATTATATTCTACTTTTCTGGATATTTTTGTCTATCTTCATTACCATATATTATATACGAATATTATATACGACAATAGTCACGATGAAAACAGTCACGGAAAATAAAAATAAATAGAATCACACGTAAACATACATAATCAATATTACATGTACATGCATAATCGATATTGTTTTATTTTCGAACTTTGATGTAAATTGTTCAGAAATATGAATAATATAACAGAAGTATAAATAGAAAGAAATATAAATTCGTTTATGCGATAATGTTAATGAAATAATTCTTAAAACGATGAAATCTTGTAAAATGTTAACTTTGCCATTCCTTTATACAGCAAAGGACGTAAAGTCATGCCATTTTAGTAACCAAATAACATCGGTAATCGTAAAAGAAAGCAATGATAGGACAACTTCTCCCCTTTGCGCGCATGTCTCTGGATTACTATATATTTTTCAACAGGGAACGCTTCTACGTAATAAATAGCACCGTTTGCCCGCAGCTTGGAGCTACTTAAGGCACTGTTTCTCACTGTCATAGGTAATGTAACAGATTAATGTCCCATTTTTCGAGGCTCGGTATCTCTGCCCATGCCGCATACTAATGCGCGCGGCAAGGATACGCAAGGCGAAAACCACTCCGGTGGCGTCTCTGTTATTTTTAGTATGATTAACGTAAAGTCAGCTCGCCTGGCTTGCGATAAAAATCCCCGCCGCGTTCTGTCCGCATTTAAAATGGGGATCTGGCCGCACTAGACAGAGAGACCGAGAGAGAGGGAGAGAGAAAGGGAGAAAGAGAGCGTTCGAGCGCGGACGATAAGTGAAGTAAAATGGATGCATAAAACGTGAACACTTTATGGCTTGTTTATAGCAATCTCCGTTGGCTTTCTAGCAAATTGCGCGCTAAGTAAAACCAAGCACGGAACCCCAAAGTTTTTCGCGTCGACGCAATGAACTTAACAGTCACATGGGTAGCCAGTTTTAATTCACCCACACCGACTTGCCCTCCTCGGACTTTACCGATAGGTATGCCTCGATTAACTGTGAAGCACGTTAACCGCGTGTTTGGAGTAAGGAAACTGCGAGTTAACCGATAATTAAACGGCCGAAGTGAAATTACAGCTGAAGTTCGTCTTGCCTAGTCTTAATCGCGACCGTACGGAACGATTAAACATCAGAATGTAAAGTTAATATACCCATACATAGCAAATTACAATGGTACACTCTCATATTGTAAGGAAAACGCATTATTTATTAATCTCGCAACTTTTTAATAATGACGCAGCCAGGCGGCGCTCGTCGAAAATGTCAATACTTGGAAATGCACTGGAAGTACATAACAAGCAATTTTTTTCCTCAAGAATGGATCGGGAGTTGATTAAGTAGTTGGCGAATGGCAAAAAAAAAATGGGAAAGAAATCGGATTAAGCAGCGAGTCAACTGGTGGAGGGAGAGAGAGAAAACTCATTTAGAACCCCTAATTATCTCGAATAAGGGAAAGAGTTTGATTTACGCCAGTCATATCGCGTGAAATGTCGCTGATGAAGCGCGCATGCATTTCGCTGAAGTACCGCCAATTCCACGAGAACTCGCACTGCATGGCTGTACTGTATGTCGCGCCGGTTTACGTATGCGTGCAAACTTTCATTCAGGAAATTGAGAGATAGACATCTGTCGACGGCGGCCATTGTACCGGCCGATGGGATTCGGGCCTTAAAACGCCCCACGAATTAAACAGTATCCCTGATCCTTCCCGACTCGCGCACCAGATAAATCCTTGTCTTCCATCATGCACGGCTGTTATCGTATCAATCGATCGGATTAACGGCAAATACGCGTTGCACCATTAGACTCTTCATCGTTTCGCGTAACAAAATTATTATTTCGCCAAAGTTACCTACATTACGCTTTAAAACGAGGATTATTCACAGTGACTTTAATTTTTGATAAATTCGCAGTTAGAATTGTCGTTATGCATAGAACGAGTTATAAAATCAATATTACCATTATATGTATTTCCGATAGTATTATAAATTTTAAATCTCTCCCGATCGCAAATTGCTTGTCTTTCCTTGCTTAACGCATCGATTGTCGACTACGTTTACCGGCGTCTTCGTTTTCTTGCAGAGAAAAACCGAATATAAAGACACGAGCGTTTTATTCGCACTTTATCAAGGAATTCCGTCACATTCCCTAAATTTAACTACTGTGTTTCGGCTGAAAATTGCGTTGGAAAACATGAAAGTTCAAAAAGTCGATATGCGGACAATTCGTCATGGAGAAACGGCGGCGTGGTGGGTCGCTTAAAATGACGGAATGAGCGAATTGGTACGATTATCTGCAGAAATGGAACCATGTAATACATTTCGGAAATTGCGATACTGCACATTCCTCCGTGTCGCATCTCGCACGCCACATTCAGTCGGTTGATTCGCGCCGATAAATTGTCAATGCTTTCGCCGTCGTATAGTACTACACAACCGAATCCGTGAAATTCTACACCTAGGTGGAACGACCCGTTAGTTCGCGTTTTATCCAACCCTCGTGACAGAATTTTATTGCGACACTCATCCGAGGTGTTTTTTCGCAATTCGATATTATTCGATTAAAATATCTTGACTGCATTGTATATTGGTTCATATAATTTCGGATCTCGGAACAATATCGACAATGGCACTACACGAGTATAAAAAGAGTACGTTACAAAATAATAATTCAATACAAGTGAAATATTTTACAATGTATATCTTTAACGTTACGTCATAATTTTTTTATAACGCTTCAAAATACTGTATTAACTGTATAGAATAAAATAAGATTGATAACGTAGAAATGCATATGAGTTTTAATTATCATGATAAGTTTGTGAAAGCCATCGTTTACCGTCCACACGTACAGAAGGATCGCGGCAGCAAAATTAAAATATGTCTTATGTGACGCTCATGGAGCTTTGAAATTTCGGCAAATTTGTATATTGCCATAGCTGAATTCATTTCGGTATCGGCGACGCCATCAGTGACATAACTTTATAGTCTGATCATATTCCGCGTATCAGTTGCATGTATGGAATAACTCATAACCATATCAAATGTAACGTTTGCGCTAAATATGATATACATGACATAATTTTCGTATCATGTCGAGTTGATTAGTCGGTGAACGTACCGCACGCCGTCGAAACAAGCCGAAATGCGTATCATGAAACGCGTTATTAGCATATATCGATTTAAAATGTGACGTATATACAGCATATGCTCGGCGCAGTGCTTCTATCTAAGCATACATTTAATTGCTCGTAAGGTGTACAGATTAAAACCAATACCGCGCGTCAAGGCTATTAACTGCGATTAATTGCATTAATTGCTCAAACGATATCGCGCCGAGACTCACCAAGCGAGCAACTTTCGCTCAATCTGATGAAATGAATTTGCCGACTGATATAATAAAATAGTAATTTAATATCTTGTAAATTTGATTAATCTCCGAGCTGATATTTTGAAGCATTTTGCTTTCATTAAAGACTAATCTTTGTCAACTGACCGTTTCATTTTTTTACTATTTTGCTCGTTTTAAAGTAAAATGTCACGCAAAAATAGATATAGATTTTTTTCGTAACATGAAGAAAATTGATACCTGTTCCTAATTGCAAATTAAATAACAACCAGTGTGTTGAAATTTTTACGTACAAGTATAAAGAATAAATGCATCTCTTATCTGCAAGAGATAGAGTAAGACCGATAGACATCACCGGATCCCCGGTAGTCTTACGAGTACTTTTAACTTTTCCATTCAACGTACATATCGGCGTTCAGTTTTGTAGCTCCATCGAGAGAACGTAAAGTCGAACGACTGGCTTCTCCTGCAGGAGTGTACTTTATGGCACGTGCATTAATTCACCGGCTTGAAAAAGAAAACAGGAAAAGAAGAAGAAAAAAAGAGGAAAGGCCGACACGCCCTTCTCGTGAAGACATCTTCTCTCTCTCTCTCTCTCTCTTGCGCGTTTTCGATGTATTGTCATAAAGCAAACAGCTTTCGAGAGACGATTCAAAAAAACTTTGAAAAAACGAGCATAATACTGCTGACAATAAAAATTAATGTAATAGAGAGACATTCAAAAGTAAAAAAGAAATATGCAAACGTTTTTCAATGGTGTAATAATTACATTTTTAACAAAGTTTCGTATCGTGCAGCAGACCTATTTTTGTTCATATAACTGTAGAAATAAATCAAACAGTATCTATATATATATATATTTCTTTTTGAATATATTTGTATGTGAATAGTAGTGATATATTAATTTTAATATTAATTTTATTGTTAGCAATATCATGCTTGCATCTTATGAATCATTATCAGAGTAATGTATAAAATAGATCGTAGCAAATAGATTTTATTACTAAAACATAGTTTATCTTATTTATATGTGGTTTGTTGCCTGAAGGCAATGCGATGCGATAGAGGGTTAAGCAAAGGCAAGCTGCTTAACAGCAAAAGCCGAGATAAGAGATGAGATGAAAGAGATAGAGAAGCGAGCGTATATATCGTAGCGCCTCGGTGCGCAAATGCCGCTTCAGGCAGACGACAGAATACGAAATCCTTTCCCTAATGCTGCCACTACTGCCGACGATCGCCCGACGATCGCCCGACATTCGTCCATTCGATTTGTCTACCGTCAATCCACGCAAAGCAGATTTATCTTCGAACGCCTACGTGCAATAAACGGGAATCAGATGGAGAATCGCGTGATGAAACGTCTACACAATACCCAAGATTTGCATTCATGAGAAATGCAGGATACTTGATCCGATTACAAAACTACCGTAGACACTTATAAAGTTTTGAGAACTTTTCCGAATTTATAAAACCAGTCTGAGGTTGCAGCATTTATCGTCATCCTCCTTGCGTCATATTAAAAATAAGTATTGCCGGAATATTTTTTTTACGTATTGTAAAAAATATTTTTTAAACGTATCTTACAATCGATTTCGGAATTAGTGAATTATAAATATGCTAATGGATGGTGATAAAATGAGGGAGAATAATAATAAATTTAATGATTAGTTTCTCATGAGAATATTCAATATTGTCATAAACTTGAACTATTCGTTAAAGGAGTAAGATTAAAGAGCTTAGAATGTATGGAGACCAATATGAAATATTTAACAGATTCTATCACCTTAAACCATAAATGTGATTCTTAATGTCTAATAGATTAACAGTAACCGAAGTTTTGTTATCTGATAAATATATAAAATGCTGATTACTAATAATGGTAATATATGAATATATATTTTTATATCCTGTTTTCAACCTCCGTTTAATGATACTTGCGAATTGTTTGGCAGTTCTTGTACGATATCATTTAAGTGCCGTTTCGCCTAAATAGAGTTTTAGAGCGGCCCAGCGCGATCGCATCATGGCCGGGAGCGCAAATGATTATTTCAAAGATTAGTAATTACTTCCCTTTTCGTTTTACTCCCGCCAATCTTCCCAAGAGCCGTTACACTTCCTTCGTTTCAAGCGGGGGTGGTAAGCGTGGCGGCGAAGGGAGGAAGAGCAACATCTTGCTCGGATTAGAGATTCGCGGGAGGAGGGGCAGGAAGAAGAAGCTGCTTGGGAATGAAGACAGTTAAGAGGGGATGAAGATGGCGCCGATGCCGTTGGAGAATACGTACGGGGGTTGGGATCGTAATGACACAGTCAAATTCATACGGGGAGAAAGAGGGGAAGGGAAGACAGGGAGAGAAAGAGAGAAAGAGGGTAAGAGAGATAGAGACGGGGGGAGAACCTCGGATGAAAAATTACCGATGATAACGGACGCCGGGCGCGGAAACCGCGCTAAATGATCGCTCGCGGTTCTTTTGTGCGATTTGTGGCACCTTTACAAGCGGGCGCTTGCGGGGGGTGGTGGCGCAATGAAAAGGGATCTGGGGCTCGCGAAACCGCGTCCATGAGAACTGCCGTTCGCTATTGCCGGGGTTTTACGAATTGTTCCTTGATGCAATATACGCGATAAGATAATGGCCACGTTTTGAAAGTCGAATATATGGGAACGACAAGGGGTGATAAAGCGTAATTAGTTGGCGCATATCTCACTGCGAAACAAAGAAGCCAACGGATTACGTTAACGTAACGGCGTAACGGCGCCTAAAATGTTTTAATTGACGTTAACGCGGAAAAGTACCGCGGCAAACCGTGCGCATGCATCAAGTAAACGTACGTAAATTTTAGTATTCCCTACCATGGTATACAACGTGGCCCGGCACAAATTGGTGATGTGGCGTTGCTCGAAATAGAGCAATTAGACTATCTTAACCGTTCCACAAACAGTAACGAGGTAATTTACGCATATTCTCGGTCAAGCCTGACGTGCTAGGTTCGCATTTCAGCCCCGAGGAGTGTATATAATGTCATCGCGGACATATAATAATTACGCGACTCGTATTATTACACGGAAAGAACGGTTTTACTGAAATATCTAAAAATTTGGCAAGATACAGATCTTAAAATAATTTTGTTAGATCATCAAAAGTAACTATGTAGGTCACTCAACATGATGATAATGCTGCAAAAAGTTTTGATATTCTAGCAACTATTTTGGGTGTCCTACATAATTATTTTGATGACCCAGTAAAATTATTTTAAGATCTGCCAAATTTTTAAATATTTCAGCAAAATCATTCTTTCAGTATACTTGTGCAATAATATCTAACATAAAATCCGATCGCGAAACATGAAGAGCGATCGATCAGAATCTCTTAACCTCATAACCATTCAATCCCTTCACCCCTTGACCCCATAACCTCTTTACCCTATAACCTAAAATTGCAACCACATAATCTTAAAAATTATAAATAACGAATAACAAATAACAGGTAGATAGAATTTTAGTCATTCTCTTTTTTTGAACTATAACGGGTTCTTTTTTGATCAAATGATCTGTGCAATGGGTTCCATTTGCGCTTTCCATCATATTTCTCTGTGCAGCATCTCTCTTCAGCATCCAACAGAAATCCGCCATCATATTTTCGTCCCATCTTCCTTGGTAACGAGTTTCCACATAATGGAGGTTCAATATATTAGGTATAACGGGCTAATTGGGCTTGGATTATAAGATTTTTCAAGGTTATGTCAAAAACCTGACATGTGATGGGGTGGAATAGACTTCGGATTCGGTTTCAGCGACCCCAAAAACATATAGTAAAAATAGCCTGACCCCCAGGCCAGAAAATAATTTTTTTTTGTGTGGCTGTGTAATCATTAAATACACTGTCAACCAAGGATAAATAAGAAAAATAAATAATATCAACAAAGAAGTCTATGTACTTTTGATAACTCTATCGTAAATCGGATTCAAATTTTCCGTGTCTTTTTTCAAATTTACGGTATCTTTATATTTTTTAATAAAAAACATTTCGGCGATCTCCCGTTTTCTTATATGTTTTTCTTTGTGTAAAATTTCCAGTGTTGACCACTTGAATTCATGTTCAAAGGATGATCTGTGTTTGCTTACCACCGAGTGATTACTTTCATGCTTTTTAATATCATTATACGTGTTCTTTTATTCGTGTCTCTAACCATCTTTTGGTTTGTCCAATATATGACGCGTTACAGTTATTGCAATTGATTTTGTAAACCACTTCCGTATTTTTATAAATCCGATATAATTATAAATACTATAATACGCCGAGAGGAAGTAATAATCTTTAGCGGCAAATCTCGAATTTTTCGTAGAAATCGCACGATATTCCGTGCGTCGCGTCGAATTGAATTAAGATAACGCAGTCACGCCTACCCGCGATAGTCTCTCGATCGTAGCTCGCCTTTCTTTCAAAAATTCCGTCGAAACGCTAATCAAGAGTCGTGTAACGGGCCCAGAATATAAATTCGCTCCTACCCGCAAATTTTCTCGTGGCCATCCCCCTCGTCTCGTTGCCCTACCGCCGCGCCGGTGCGCGCATGGCGCACAGCGTCGCAAGTATTCTTTCCACGCGGCTGCTTATCCGCACGGCGCTGAATTATTTCCCTCGTTTGCCGCCGCAGATTATTCTGTCAGTCAGCTGGGACTTAGGGCGAATGGAAGAAGGAGCCGCCGTCGTGTTGAAGGGAGGTGGTGCGGTGGCTCGTCGCTCTTCACACGCACACACATATACCTACAGATACACACATACATCTCCCACACCTCTCGTCCGCGTCCCACCGTGGTATATGATAATTTTACGGTAGCCGTCTAGCGGAGTCCGTGACAAAAAGACGAGCGTACCCTCGGGCTCTCGGCCGCGAAGCACTTTTCCGGACGACGACATATTCGCTGATTCATCCGCTCAGGGCCAAGTCGCGAAGGTGAAGGATATGAGCGCGGAGAGAGTTACGTGTCCAGACTGCGAACTTATATCGACCGGATTGTAGCGCCCGATGGGGGTTATTGGGCGATTAATGACAAAGGATTAATTTAAGGGTAACTGAACGAAGATGTTGCGAGTGCCATACTTTCGGGTTCATCAAAATTTTCACTCTTAATCCTTTAAGACCCAGGCATCGGTTCCGTTTGAATAAAATTTACGATCAATGATCACAATAGTGGCTTGTTTAGCGAGAGCACCATTGTTTTACGAATTCAGATAGAGAATCTAGCTCCACATAAAACGGATCAAGAGTATTATATCGATAGAAATACTACTTTATCAATGCAAAACATTTGGGAAGAACTCAAAGTGAATGTACGTATTAGGTACATTGGGCCTTAAAGTGACACAGGGGGAAGCTTTTTATTTTATTTTTAATTATTTTGAAATTTCTCAAAAGTTTATAAACGTTAATCTACATTTTTAAACTGAGTTTTTAAGCAATTATTTTCATAAAACAAAATACTTCTTGATAAGACAAAAATGATTGATAAAACAAACTTTAAGCTCCTTGAGTGTTGGTGACAGGTAAATGGCCGTAGAAGTGTCTTTGATCGTCACGGAGAAAATCACCGTCGATCAACGTGTGGTGTGCAGAATCGACGGCAGTGTTAAAAGTCGTGGAATGACGAAATCGAGGGGTAACTTTCGCAGTCCAGGCACGTAGCCTGTCTCGCAGGAGCGTTCGTTATCTTGGGTCAGACATAGACGAATGAATCAAAGATACGCGACATTAAAATTACCTGTATAATTGTGCGATTCTTTATATATATTGGATTGTCATGATCGTTTCACGAATGTATGATTGATGAAGCGATATCCTTCGATTTTATTGTTTCAAAGAGTAAATTATGACCGAGTCATTCATTTTTTCGCAGAATGACGCTTGCGCGATCATAAAATTGTGTGGTAAATATTAAATATAAAGATGCAAAGACTATTAAATTTTATATGTAATAAATTGTAAGTCGACCTAACTGGCAAGAGATGGTATTCTATTAAATTTTCTAACAGTTTTCGTGATGGGAGGATGTTCGGGGAGAGGGGGAGAATATAATAGATGCTTTAGCATTTATTAATATTAAATTTGTTACACGTAGAGGACCACAATCCGTATGGTTGATACGTCGTATTTAATAGAATACCATCTCTTGCCAGTTAGGTCGACTTACAATTTATTACATATGTTTATTACTTACTGGCGATTTAGAAAAATTAAAGTTTATTAAATTGTACTTAACTGTTAAACACTAATCCGTTTAGAAATTTTCTAAATATTTTTATAAACTTGTATAGATTTATTTCGACAGTTAGAAATCATATGTTATGATCGATCGACGGTGATCGGGCACGACCTGTTCACGTGTTTTCAGCGTGCGATCGACAGGTGGGGATCGCCGAAAAGCGCTGTTCGGAGAAATAGCGAAGAGATTCCCAGTACTGAAGTAAGTGTCGCTCTGACAATAAGACAATAGATCGGTCGCTTAGTTAGCTAGTTTAAGTGTCGTATATCGTAAAGGGAATTCTATTGTGTAACGCGGATTATTTCCAAGAATATTAAAGCACTGCGGTGTTCGCGTGCAGTTTGACTCCAGTTAATTACTCCGAAGTTTATAAAATTGTAATCTCCGAATTTCAACATTATACGCGTGACCGGTGAGCGCATCGCGCGCAGCGCTGTACTCGAATAAAAAATAAATTTAAAATAAACTGTGTCATCTAAAACCGAATCAGCTGCATTTGAAATCGCTCATTTTCTGAGTTACAAACTTTTAAAAAACTTTATAAAAAGACAGTGTTACTGCAAAAGTTATTAAGAGATACATCAAATATTCAAAAGTAATAAAGTAAAAATAACATTCTCTTAAGCGTATGTTTAATTCTTATTTAATAATTTTTAACGCGACTACTGCACACGGAAAGAACGGTTTTGTTGAAATATCTAAAAATTTGGCCAGTTACAGATCTGAAAATTATTTTGTTAAACCATCAAAAGTAATTAACAATAAGTAGGACGCTCAAAATAATTGCTAGAATATTAAAATTTTTTGCAACATTATCATCATGCTTAAGTGTCTTATTCAGTTATTTTTGATGGTCTAATAAAATTATTTTCAGATCCATATTTCATCAAATTTATAGATATTTCAGCAAAACCGTCCTTTCCGTGATGGGAAAGCCCTTTTGTGGCTCTGAACAAATCTCGAAATTCTGCGCAGTGTGTATGTTATTCATATTGATAAATTTTTAGAAAAAAAAAGAACACTATTTTATTTAAAAAATACCGGCAGCGTAAAGGTTAATATTCAACATATTAATTGAATTAGTGAACTATACCTTGTGTTCGCGAATTATTAACGTTTACGGAAATATATGTAGGTCGATACTAAAAAATTAACCTTATTGACTTCAGTAATCTGATTAATTTGCAAAAATATTTTTAACTCCGTGTCGATTGTTTATAATACAATAACGCCTTTTTAATTCAACATATTAATTGAATTAGTGAACTATACCTTGTATTCGCGAATTATTAACGTTTACAGAAATATATGTAGGTCGATACTAAAAAATTAACCTCATTGACTTTAGTAATCTGATTAATTTGCAAAAATATTTTTAACGTGTCGATTGTTTATAATACAATTACGCCTTTTTAATTCCATGACCTCTTAATATTATTATACGTAAAAATAATTAAATAATAATGTTTTTGATCTCTAATATTAATTTTTTTATCATGAAATTGAGAGAACCGTTGTTGAAAAATATCAGAAAATATTTTGATAATGCATTTATTCTCGCACCACAATTATCTTAATTAATTCCAAATTACTTTTCGAAACATTCAAGATATCGACGAAAGAGATTAATATATCTTCAGTAAGGGACGCGCGGAAAAATCCCGCTATGTCGGGCCTTCATCGAATTCCACGGACTTTGACGTTGTAAACGCGTCTCCGGCGGAGGATTCGCAGTCTCGTTGCGACAACGCGTAAGAAATGTAGTTTGCCCGAGTGGACAATGACTGTTCGAGTAGTCGAGGCACGTATCGGGCGCGCCGGAGGGACATCGCAGCCGCTTCACTCTCGACGAGGACGAATGAATCGAGAGACGCTTGACATTACAATTATCGGATAAACGTGGCGCGGGCAGCGTTGCGTCCGTCTTAAGCCAAAGAAAATGGATGATGGGGGCCCTGTTGGAGGAGCTACGGCGATTAGCCAAGAGCATTCCGTGATTTATGACGCCGAGACAGACAGAAATGACAAAAAAACGAAAGAAAGAAAAGAAACGAAAGAAAAACCGTTTTGATAGAATGAAAGTATCCCCGTTCGGAGATATAACCGATGAATTCGACATTCAGCAGATAAGAAGCAGAAGAGGAACGGAGCGCGTTAGCTATTGTGCAACGCAATTTGTAGATACATCGAGTTGCGTTATCGAAAGCTAATAAATCATTAAGCCCCGGCGCTGGAGAGCGTAGCCGGGGCTTAAGTCATAATGGCTCTTATCACGTTATATCGGATTATAATGTGAGACGTATAATTAAACTTCAATGTAACCTGGCGCGGCGTACTTTGAAAGCCGCTTCTGTCGTTGACATCGCGTCCATGGAGGACGCGAGCTCGTATACGCAATTGTACAAGCCACTTTAGCGTGTGTGCATCGGGAGTCGATGTATGCCGCGTTAAAGGCTATAACGAGTCCTCGTGTGGCGCGATAATTACAAGCCTCGGGTACCCGCGGAAAGCACGCGCGGATTGCGTTATGACATGATTATTGTAGCCCGCCCTGCCAGCAATACAGTATAACATGCCCGCGAATACACTCCCCGGCGATATGTCACGTCGCGCATCCACTTTATACGCAATTACAACACGTTATAATTTGCCCATGAAAACGTAAAACGATATAAAACGTTTGACTTGTCTGCGTAAAAATCGCGTGCATCGAACGCGCGACATTACCCGCAGTCGTTTCCCCCGACAGAACAAGAATAAATATTATCATCTCTGTGACTTTTAAACGCTCGTTAACCACAATTGCATGGCGTATACACGTATATATTGTTAGCTTGAAATATTTATTTATTACTCGCCGAATAATAAATGGGTCGGAACGCAAGTGGAATAAATTTTGAATTTAGCCAATATATGCATACGCTGATACAATTTTGTATCTAGGATGAATTTAAGATCAAGATTAAGGTGGACTTTACAGACTGTAGACATATAGTTCATTCTCTTGCCCTCAAAATATTTATATGTACAACAAAAAGGATCGTGCAATTAATGTGTAAAGGAAATTAATGTGATACCCCTCTCTTTCTCTCTCCCCCCTCCCCCCTCTCTCTCTCGCTCTCTCTGTTTCTCGGTGCACGGTCTCTGCCATACTCAACTAGCAGGGTCAAAGGCTGATAAAGATCGTTATAACAATTATACACGCATGAGAGCGGATTGCGTTATGACATGATTATTATGGGTGGGCCCTGGTCCCGGTGTAACGGCACGGTTACAATACACTACCCGGCAATACGTCAAGCCGTACGTCTACTCCATGTGCCGTTGCATACTGGCTACGCGACATGCAACTGCTCATCCTCTCTCGTAGCACCGGGCGTCAGACGGAGAGAATGAGAGTCATGCGATGAGAGACCGTAGAGACGCGGGCTTGCCCGATGAGGAATGAGGAGGAAGGTAGCTCGACGCACGGCGGGCAAATTTACCGTGTACTTCTCTCCCCGTGCTTTACATTTTTCTACATAATTTTGATTACGCCACCTGCGCTTTCGGATACTTCCACGCAGATGTATCGCCGTGCTTAGAGATCGGAGATCTCAAAAATTTCAAAGACCAAATTATATTCCTTCCTCTTCTTATTTAATCAGCGCTTGACGCTCAATTTATTATCTTTTTCCTCATAAATTTCAATATGACACATCTGTATATAGTTGGATTTAGATTTTCAATAAAAAAGAACTCTTCTTCAATATAACTAGTAATTAAGAGGAAATGCATATTCTTTTTTGCAAGGAGCAAATTTCGAATTATCCACACGGAAAGAACAGTTTTGCTGAAATATCTAAAAATTTAGCCAGATACAGATCTGAAAATAATTATATTGGACCAAAATAATTATGTAGGACGCTCAAGCATAATGATAATGCTGCAAAAAGTTTTGACATCCTAACAAACAGCTTGAGGGTCCTACACCATTATTTTGGATGGTCCAATATAATTATTTTCTGATCTGTATCTGACTAAATTTTTAGATACTTCAGCAAAACCGTCATGGAATTTATGATCGGGTAACATCTCGTTATTTTTACGGTATTGCGTATAATCTAAGTTCTACACAACAATATACGTTCGTTAGTGTAAAGGTTATAATTCTGACTGCACTAAGTAGTGTGAAGTAATTCACAAAAGCCGCGAGATAATTAAATTGCGCTTCAGTAATCTAGTTGCCGTCTTTAACTACGCGAAAGTACACGGCGCTCGGTGTGCACAGCTGCATGGTCTCGAAATCTAACGTTATTTCTCGACCACGTCTCGAAAGGGAGAACTACGATACACGCGTCAGTACAAAGGCATCGGAATCTGCATGTAATGTGTGTCTCTTCATGTTTTTTTTATCTATCTCTCTCTTGTACTTATTCTAACGCGAGCATCGCTGACGTCTAACTAGGGAGTTGCTGCACTTTCCATTCGTGCCGAGTGCGAAGTAAAATGTAGCCCGTTCGGAAGACTGAAACGAGAAGATATTGGCGACCGGGGACGTGAATCCATGAGATTTCATGGTTTTATCGCGTTAACGGTATTTTCCGCGAAAATAACCCTCGCTTTGTATGTGCAACTTAGGAATTGTATCTTTTAAAAATCGAAATATCGACGAGACGAAAGAGACGCTTCGGAGATGCTTCTTCCGCGCGAAATAATAATATACACATAAAGAATGATTTTGTTAAAGTATTTAAAAATTTAGCCAGATACAGATCTGAAAATAATTATGTTGGGTCATTCAAAATAATTATAAATATTAATTAAAGGACTCTTGAGAAGGTCATATAATAACAAATTTAGGCAATTAAGAGTCAGCGCTGTAATTATTGCGCAAAATTGAATAATATTCTTTAAAATTTCAATACATATGAAATTATAAATCTAATAATGCTAGTATACAGATGTT
>NJRP01000040.1:1106728-1166132 GCA_003063835.1 Aphaenogaster floridana | reverse complement strand
ACAGCTTGAGGGTCCTACACCATTATTTTGGATGGTCCAATATAATTATTTTCTGATCTGTATCTGACTAAATTTTTAGATACTTCAGCAAAACCATTCTTTCCGCACGGAAATATTGAATAATTTGGCCAGATACAGATCTGAAAATAATTTTGTTGGGTCAATAATTATATAGAACGCCCAAAATAGTTGCTAGAATATCAAAACTTTTTGCAGCATTATCATCATGTTTGAGTGTCCTACATTTACTTTTGATGGTCTAACAAAATAATTTGTAGATCGGTATCCGGTCAAATTTTTAGATATTTTAGCAAAACCCTTCTTTTCGTGCGTGTAAAGATGGTTAATTGAAAAATCTGTTTCCGGTGAAGCTGAGCACGAACGATGTTATGAACGCGCTTCGATTCCGCATCAGCGTATCGCAAGAAGTCGAGCGACAGCAGCGGCACGTACATATATGTGCGTGGATGTATGTAAAAAGTAGACGAAACGTGGGCTAATTCGCGGTATGCAGGCTCATAAAAATTCAACGCCCCTCGGAATTCATACGCGTCGTCGCGTCTCGCGTCGCGTCGCCTCGATGCGGTGCAGTGCGACCGCATTTAAAAAGGGCAAACAAAAGCTGCATCACCGAGCACCAGTACCGCTGCATCTCGGTTCCCCCTTGAAGTATACCCTACGGCTATTCCGCGCTCTTTCGAATGCGCGGCTCTAGCAAGAATTATATGCGGCGGAATGCACTGTCCGCGCGCATTTCCGAACCAGCAAACCGCGCTAGGTCGAGATCAAAAACCGGGGCTGCCCGTTCGCCGTCTTTATGCGAACGGGCTTTGAAGCTCAAACACTGGAAAGTGACACGGCCGTACATTAGTACAGTGCATAAAAAGCATTATGTAATCGCAATTACTTTTATGGAGAACGCAGAAATTGTGTTCGCTTCAACGGGTGTCCCTTAATAACATGCACCTACTTGATTAAAGATATTATCTTTATATTCTCTCTCTTTCTCTCTGTTAAAAAATGTAACACTTGATTTTGTATTACAGAGAATACTTGATTACCGAAAGTTACAAAGAGAAATTTTACAACGTAATAAAAGTTATTCGATTTAATAAGACGCTCTTCAATTTGAACGGTAAAAAAAAGATTTCACTGAAGACTGATTTCATTCGATGTTCTTGTGTGTGACTATGTAGGAAGGCACGAATCACACATAAAAGATCCACACGCCTTTTCAACGAAGCTGCTCGACGTGCTGAGATCAAAAACACTGTTTCGAGCTCTCAAGGCTTTTCAACCTCGAGCTTTCGAGCTTAACTACCCTGCGCATCACTATACGCACTTCACCGTCACGTATCGCAAGAAGAACCATAAAGACCGGAAACAACTTGTCGTTCCCTGATAACATTAAAACTCGGACTATAACGTTTAAGTACGTCAATATAATTAATACACCAATTTAATTAAAATGTATTTGTTATATGCAACGTAAATTGTTCTCTGTCACAGCAGTGACTAGACTTTCTTCTTTTTTAATAATTTAATCCCTATCCGTTACATCCAAATGTCGACATTATACCTATATTTTAAGCTATTATAAAAAGAAATATCATCTCACGCAAAGCCTGTCTTGTTGTCATAATAATAACAGTTGAAATCTCCTTTGTAATGTTTTCTGGTTGCATTACGCGGATTATGACAGAGTTGCACAAATTTTCAACGCACTCGAAAATACACAAGTATTTGACACGTTCTGCGTTGTTTCCCCGCAAAAGTAATTCTTCAGAGGTGGCCTCGTGTAAACGTATTTTGCAAGCAAGGCGGAATGACGCTGAATAGTGTGACGTCCGCCTACAGCCTGATATTTTATCATGTCGCGTGCTGCTCACTTATGAATCTTCCGTAGGTACGAAGTTGCACTAGCTGAGTACTCGCTCATGCTAAATGTAACGGATGTTAGTCGACGAGTCGCGTAACATCTATCTAGATGCGCCCAAAATCATTCGACGTTTGTGGTTCGATCGTCTCGCTACGTTCGGTGAACCAGAAATGATCAGAACGAACGTGCTCGTCCCTGCGTAACTCTGTAAAGATACTTAGTTGCGATTGCGAAAGTACGGCGCGTAGTTTATCGAGCAAGGTGAAAAAAATAGATAAGAAAGCGAGAAGACTGTAAAAATAAAAATTAAAGGGCGTACCATGCCACCGTGATCTCTTTGATCCCCTTCGTTGAGGAAAGTGAGGAGAAATAAATCTAAAAATTTTATCTTCACAGTTTTTCAACTTTAACATTAATTTTCTTTCAAGTTATTGAAAATATAAAAGAAACAAACAATTAGACTGCAGCTGGAATTTTAACTTCGATCGGTTTTCATGCGCTATATCTACGTGTACATTGTTGTGTCATCGCCTATACGTCTTTTTTCTTAGCTACAAAGACGCCTCTTTGTTCCTTGAAAGGATTCGCGTCTCTTTCTATGTATGTCACCGAGCGCTTTGATATGCTGCGAGGGTAAACAGTGGCGGCTTCGTCTGGCAGCTTTAGTGTTCCGCGTGTGGTGAGTGAATTTCGAGGGCTGAAATATTTTATTTATTGCCCGCGCGAGAGAGAAGATCTGTAATCTAACTTTACACCAACTCAAATGCTTAATACAGCGCATAACTTTACCTTAACCCGTTGCTTAGTTACGAAGGCATCTAGTATTGAAGCTTTAAAAATGATTAAAAACGAGCCAATTATGGTAGAAAAAGAAAAACTATTTCACTTTTCAACGAAAATGGTCGCTTTATTCGCGCGAAATGCGTTTATTATGTTGAATCTCTTCTATAATGCAAAAATGTAATTATACTTCATTCGGAACGTTAATCCCGAGTAACTCACGGATATATTCGTGAAATCAGATTGACCCAAGAGGCATTCTTTTGTCTACTTTTTGCTCTTACAGGTCTCATGTGACACCTTTTTTAAATATATTTCGATTACTATATTTAAGCATTACAAAAAGGGAAATGCAAAAGAGAGGAGAAAAGATAAAAATAGAGAAATTAAAATGTATTTGAGGGTAAATCCCTAAAATACGCTTCAATCTCGCGTGGGAACAAATTGAAATAGAAGTTCCTTTTTCAAAGAAGCACTCTTTTCATCACATTTTTATACGAACGTGTTCTAAAAATTAAAATGCACTTTTATTCGCACAACTTAATTTCGCAGCTCGATTTCCGATACTTCTCTCTCAAAACACTCGGCGCTTCGTCGCGTCGTGGCGGCAGGTTTCCCATGCTGTGCCTCTTCGCATCGTTCGTGCACACGGGGCACCAGCGGCGGGAAAGAGGAAAAGGGAGAAAGAAGGAATAAGCCACCGAGACACGTTAATGAGTTTTTCGAGGGACGTGCCGGGCGCAGAGACGATCGACAAGAGGCGGGAATTAGAGGTGCGAGAAAGCCACGAGGTAGGGTCGTTTGGCAACAAAGAAGGAAAGAAGCGAAAAGTCGGGATAAAAGAGAGAGAGAGCAAGAGAGAAGGAGGAAGAGGAGAAAAAGAGAAAGAGTGAGAGAGAAGAGGCGGCGAAATCGAGGGAAACCGGGAGCCGCTTGAGATCGATTCCCCAGTTTTAAATTTAAATAAATGCCAGCTCGCGTAGCCGATAAGGCCCTACCTCGCAATAGACGCTCGCGAACCCCTCTCGTTTTAGTGGCAATCTTTCTTTCCACCGCCGCCACGTACCAGCCGGCTTGCTTGCGCGACAGAGACTTGAGAACATCCCTCCGTGAGATCAATATCATCAGAAAATCCGATCGTCATTACGCTAATACTTACACCTGCTAAAGATTTTCGAAGCGTTTCACGCCATACCCGATAAACGCGATTTGAGTAGATAGCGGTAGAAATATTGAAGGCAAATATTCTCGACGACGTCACTTTATTTTCGCAAGGGTAGTCGCTCGACATTATTTCAGAATTATATAGTGTTTAGAAAAATAATAGTATCTTGATATCTATTTTGATAATTAATATATTTATATAAGTATGAGAAAATGCCATTTTTGGTCGCGGCGGTTCTTGGTGCCTAATAATAATAATTTTTGTGAATATTCCTGCTCATGCGAACTGCGCGCCGCATATTCGTCGGTCTTGAAGCACGGTTCTTACATGGAGACGGAATAATTAATTCACATATT
Source organism: Aphaenogaster floridana (assembly GCA_003063835.1). NCBI lineage: Eukaryota > Metazoa > Arthropoda > Insecta > Hymenoptera > Formicidae > Aphaenogaster > Aphaenogaster floridana. The sequence continues at coordinate 1,161,952 of NJRP01000040.1, read as the reverse complement.
AAATTGACGAGCAATTTAATAATTTTTGATGCTCATTAGCATCTATAAGATCCCCCCATTCCCCGAAAAAATCACCGTGCTTCAAGACCGACGAATATGCGGCGCGCAGTTCGCATGAGCAGGAATATTCACAAAAATAATTATTATTAGGCACCAAGAACCGCCGCGACTAAAAATGGCATTTTCTCATCATATTTATATTTGTTTAACATTATCGGTCTTATTCTTAATACTATTTGTTTAATATATTTATATTAAGAGAGGGAGAGAGAGAGAGAGAGAGAAAATACGCGTATATACAGTAATCATGCAATATTAGTATATTACGTATTTATATACGATGTATAGTTATATATGATGTATATATGATGAGCTGACTGACGCGAGACTAGAAAGCAGAAATGATAGAAATGACGATCTGTTGCGGAGTAACAATTAATTTTAAATTTATCGATAGATTCGCGAGGGTTATGAAATCGCATTTTCGTCGGTCGGAAAAGCGGATGATTTCCGGGCTTTACTCGGATAAACCGAAATCAATGGATTCAAATGCCGATCTGTAATATCGGCGCCCACGTGGCGTACGCTCCAAGCAGAATTCCAATTTCCTCGGGCGTCGGACAATTAAATTACAATCGGCAAACACGATAAGCACGATCGTTCCGATCAGAATGGATGTTGCGGGGTAGCATCGTTTAAATCAAAATGTCCGACTTTTTTTCGAAAAAAACGGGACAAATAAAAACAACTGTCCCGCGCCATTCGTCGATGTAGATCAATACTCCTCGTATCGTAGAAACTAAATCTTGTTTCATCGCAGGTATCGCGCTCGTTAATAGTTTCATGCATAAATAATGCTGTAATTGCCGCTGTAATGCTACAGGAGTTGTGCACTTTTTTTTTGCATAAAGAGAGTCGTAAATATTTAACAATTTTTCTGAGTAAGCTCTTTCCCCTATACTGGATTTCTTGTTAAAAATCGTTTAGTGAAGAGTGCGAAGGAGCGATAAAAAAAACACGTTTCGAAAGACAATTTTCTAAAACCAACATTTAGTTATTTGCGAGCGTACATTCATCTCTTGCACGTAATCGAAACAAACAGTATCTTCGCCCAGTTTCTCTACTACGAGTTAGAAGAGCGTAACGTAACGCGACGAAGAGACGCGAAGTTAATGACCGTGTCCGAATCAATTGCTGCTTTTTACGTAACAAATTCGCATTCTCCAAGTAGAACTTGTTTTCATTTCACTCTCTCTCTCTCTCTTCTCATTAGCATAATATATAGTTTCTTGAAAACATATTCACTAGAATTACGACGGGACAAAAGTAAAGAAAATCTGACGCGCGCGCAGAATTCAAAAAGAACAAAGTTCTTCGCGATCGCACGACAATTACCGGCAATTGTCCCTCAGCAGTGGGGGGCGCCCTATTTCTCAGGAAGATTTTTAACAGCGGCAACAGCGACGGGCCACCTTTACGTAATTCCGTTTCCGAGTTTGCAGGTGGCTTAATTTTTGCCGTAACACGTCTGTCGTTGCGCGCGCTCCGCTCCGGTGCGTCCCGCGGAGATACGGCACGGATTTTTCTCGTTGCTGATTTTAATAACAGATTGCTACTGGAGGCAAGAGGGAGGGAAACGCAGGGATGTTAGCGCCGGAACCCGAGGGACAAGGAAAGGAAGGAGAAAGAGAGAGAAGGATCGCGCCTGAGTCACTGCTTATACGTGACTACGGCGACGACGCTGCCGTCGCCGCCACCACCTCCGCTGCCCCTTTCGCCATCCCCGATATAAACCCCGTCCCCCGTGCCGCATTCTCTGCAATGTTTCGCCGTTACATTCTCTACAAATGCGATACCTATACCCGCCTACACGAGCGGCGGACACGTTCGAATAAATTAAAACGATTCTTTCCGTGACCTGCAACCTCATTTCGCCTTCCGCCGTCTGACGGCATCTTCGGTAAGGGCGATAAATAAAATTAGAACGACTCGTGACGGATTGCACTCGTGCTTCTGTACTACGTGTACTTGCGTGTGAATAGTTTATTGCGTCCTGTTTATTGCAAATAAATCGGGCTATTTACCGCGCTGGTAGCTTTGCAAACGAAACGTATTGATAAACGTCCACTATTCTCTTCGTAAAGAATATATATAAACAAGAGCAAATATGTTAATATATATATATATAAAAACATATGTAGAAAAACTGTTAACTTTTATACATATAACGATTATAACTTTTGAAATAGATTATTTGTTTATATGAACAATTGTTATTGTTCACCAATGCTGAATCCATTTTGAAGCATGTTCCACATATTAAAAAAGTTACGCTTTGTACAATAAAAGTGAATATCTGTATGTTTGCGCTTTTGCATCTCTAATTAGTAAACTCAAAAAATGAAATAATTCGAATGAAAATAAACGCAAAACTAAATAAAACTGAAAATTAAGTTTTTTAAACATTATCTCGATTTGATCTCGTTTGCACTGAAAATTCTTCGACACAGAAGCCGAACTCAATTACAGTTATTTGGACGTTGTGACCAAATTTTTAAAAAATCAAAGGTTGAACGTTTCTGGAACTTTATTCAAAAATTCTAGTTTACACACTCGCGTTTCTTAATGGAAATTTATGCAGAACGCGCTACACGTAATTTCAGCTTTCTCCCCTTCATCAACAAGTCCGTCTGTCCGAGTCGGAAATGGTGACTTTATCATCCTAAATTCGCGCTAACTAATGAGAGACGAAAATTATATTCTTTAGCAGGACGTTATTTTGCCGGAAATAATATTCTTTAACGAGACACGCATACCGTTTCACATACTCAAAAATTAAAGTGCACACGTAAAAGTGAGCTCCATATCATTATAATTGTCATAAAGAACTGGTTAAAGTTAAAATCGTCAGCAATGCTGAAAAAGTACATGACACGAAAGATAAATATTTTTTCAGCAAACGATAAAAATGCGAAGATTAAAAAGTTGAAATTTTTTAATTAGAGTTATTGTTACTCATGTGAAAATCGAAAATGACAACGGTATTTGCGAAGTGGACGTGTCATAATTTTGTAAGTTTACAAGTATAATGCGCGCGAATAAAATATCTAAATAGAAGCATATATGTCCCCGAATATCAACACTTGCAGAATATTAATAATGGTACCAACGATACAATGTTTGCTTTTCTGTTAACTGTATTAATGGATGCAACAAGGGAGTTCAATTGTGTTTGCTCAAATTACATTCGCTGGTAAACAAATGCGATACTGCGATCGCATTGGCGTTCCACGTATTCGAGGATGAAAATATTTCGCGAGACGTTTACAGGCGTGGCGACAATATGTTTGACGATAGCTTTATAATTATCGTATTACAATATTGTCACGTTGTGTACGTCACGTTGCCGACGCACGAAGTTACGAGGGATGAAACAGCGGCAACAGCAGGCAGGATGAGATGAAAAGCGTATACAACAGTTTTTCAGGCCGTAAACTTGTAATATCATCAGACCAAGGATCGCCGGTAGATGGTTGTAATTTGTCTGACCATTTAATTAATCTCCGCTTGAACACGTAAAAACACGCCAAGTGTTACCGCTTGCCTCCCAGCTGCAGCACTTGCGTTCTTTCCATTTAAAAATGTGTCACCACGGTATCGTCTAGTAATCATCGCAAAAGCGCTATCGATTTCTACATACTAGCATATAAATCGTAATATATACGTCACTTGAAATATTCTCATACTAAAACAGTCCTATCGGAATTTATATCTCTCGGTAATATCCTGTATATCGACGACGAAACGAAAAAAAAATTATACGGCTATTTAAAAAAAAGGAAAATTTCATATTGCAAGTGAAACGTAAAAATTCACCTTGCAAAATATTAACCTGGCATATACGATCGATTCCTCGTTACTACTGAAATTCGTGCCAATGTTATTGACCATTGGAATATTCTGCCGTGATACGCAAACAAGTTATAATATGAAATGGCCACGGGTCAATGAAAGAGCCAATATTAAAAGTGTTTCTTTTGAATGAACGAGAGCAATTGAAACGAGAAATTGGACAAAACTGTGTATTGCTCGATTGTGATTGAAACTATACATTATATTTCGCAGTAAATACTATATATGATATTTTACAGCACGTTTTCAAATTTTGCAAATATTAGCTACTAATCTTTTACGCCGACTGTTGGAACAAATCTATTTAAAAGCAAAAGCGTAATGAGATATTAATCGTTCTCATATATAATTATTCTATATAAACTTTTTAAACAAGGTGATAACTGTAATGATATTACTCTCTTCTCTCCTAACTATTCCTTACGAAACTATTCGCATTAGTAAAGAAGAAGATAATCCTACAAAATGCTATTTTTTATTTTTAATGTTTTATAATATTCTAATTACGTCCTCCGTACCATTTAATTTATATCAATTTATTCACAGTATCATTTTGTCTTTTCTTGCGAAAAATATAACGCGTCTAGATGCGAACATAAAGTGCACGTAGCGTGGAACAACGATTTCTACCAATTTCTTATATAATTTCTCAACGATGATGAGATGTATACAATCGTGGGGGGACAAAACTATTGCATTACCCGATCGTAATTTGACTTCAAAAGAGCCCAAGATAATACTCGTTGACAAAAGGCTTTGCCGGTTACACGGTCGCAAACAGAATTAAAGGACGCCTAAAAGGATAATCCGTAGCATATCCGCGTCGAGAACCGCGGCAAATACATCTGCCTCTTTCTTCATCGCTCTCTCGAGCAACGTCTCGCCCGAATCATAATTACGACGTATCTCTTTCTGACGCTGCTGAATTAATTAGTTTTAGTTTAATTATATGGATAAATCGTCATTCCGTTTTCTCATCTGTTCCCGCAAGATCTCCCGTGTGCAGCTCCGGATTGGCTTAGATCTTACGTGAAAACTCGAGGGAGCCGTCTTAAGAATACGAAGATTATGTTTTGCATAAGCTCCGACAAACTTCCGCTCTCATCGCTCTACACTATCTCTTTGTAGTCGACTTAAAAGGCGGATGCAATTTTACTTTACGGATAATTAATAATTAAATATCGCGGAGCTTTCAAAGGCAGCGCAATACGGTACAGGATTGTAATCGTCCTTTCTTCATTGAGTATCACATAATGCGGGTGTTTCATTTTCTTTTTATACTTGTCTTCAGGAACGAGTTAAGAAATTGAAACGCACATCGTGACCGTCTTGATAATTTTTGCATCTATAATCGATTCCTATAGGTTCCTCTATGTGGTCTTTTTACGCAGATGCGAGCAAAAATCTGTAAACGCGAAAGGAAGACATAAAAGGCGATCCACTTCGAGACGCATCAACAGATATGTGAACAATCCTACAGCGGAAAATGAAAACGGAAGTAAAACGAGTATCGTGGTGAGGGAAATCATGCCATAGAGGAGTTACAAGGAGAAGAAGCACGTGCCCGGTATTTAGGAGAGGCAGTAACGTAACAATAGGCAAGTACAGGGGTGGAAACGGTAATGGTGTGTCGCGGTTCGCCCGAGCTTACTTTTATGTCTCACCAGGGAACCTCCGCCGTCTCTTTCTCTTCTCTTTCTCTCTGTATCGTCCCCCTTGACACGCGCACTCACACATGATTGTGACTTTCAACGCCCCTTTGGCTGCCTTTCTACCGTTGCAGTCTCTCATTCCTGTCTTTATCTCTTTCTCCCTCTATTGCTTTCGTTCACTTGCACGCTTATTTTAGCGCAGCGGGAAGTAACCTAGAGGCGAGAGAGAAAGAGAGAGAGAGAGAGAGAGGGGGTGAGAGACTCGGTAAAGCCCGCTTTGTGTCGTCGGTTTCCTTTCTATGTTATTAAATTGTATGTGTTGAACCTCTTTCTCCGAACAGAGCGTACTGTACCGACGTAGTGCGATGCCGCAGTTGCCACTTAGAGGCTACCTCACAGCTGCAGCAGTCTATACCTTATTTGTCGGTAGGTACCTTTACTCTCCCGAGAAATCTGGTTGCCCGAAATCTGGTTACGCGATCCTTTTCGGTTCTTTTCTCTCTACTTTTCTTTTTTTTCCGTATCAATAGCGTGACTTTTAAACGAAGATATGTCTATGATATTATCGGGATCTACGACAAATGTTTTAAGTAAATCAATGTTCAATGATTATCGTAACAGTTTCGATGGATTGGGTAAAAAAAAAATATTTAGGCGAATTTATAAAAGACAAATAAATTTAGGAGAACTCTCGTTGTAGAGAAGATGTTAGAGAGATGACGTTGACAGAATTGTGACGATATATTCTGACTTTTTATAATAGTTATATAGTCACGATTTTTCTCCGGATTGAAGCCGTAAGAATGGCGGCGTTAATCTTCGGTGGATTATCGCAATTAGATATGCATAGAATATATACTTACAGTCGACCGACACTTTGATCTGCTTGCTAACCGTCGGCGGTATACCGTTGCTGGCGATGCATAAATACGCACCCATGTCCAATCTCGAAATCCGCGCCATTTCCAGCGTTTCGCCCTCCCATTCTGCCACTGAAATCGCGACCGTTCAACATTCATTACTTGTCAATCGATTGTAGTCAATTATTTCTCATTCTCACACAACGGCATAAATTTTTAATTCCTTTACATTTTTAAGAGGATTAATATATAATGGTTTTATCTGTCGACACAAAATCTCGTCGTCAAATTATATTGTACGCACCAGATAAAGTTTTGTTGATCGAGATCTTGGAACCGTCGTCTCGTTTCCAACGAATGTTAGGCGTCGGACTTCCGGTCGCCTTGCAGGTGAGACTCACATTGGCGCCCTCGCGAACAATCGCATCCGACGAACTCTGCGAATCGTCGATATTCGGTGGCACTATAACAATAAATATAGACAGCTTTAATCAGCTATTGATAACACAAAATTTATAGACAAGATAAAAGGAGATAAAAGTGAGATACATAGGCAAGGCACGGTAATATGAGTAATGCAGTGAGTTTGCGTGAAAAAATTTTAAGTGTCATCATTTGTTAAAAATTAAGCGGTAAATATTAAGCGAAAACGGCTCTTTTTTACAGAATACATATATAGAGAGACAATATAACACATATAGACACATATACTTGTTCAACAAATTCGTCACTCTTCTGCCTCCTTCTCTACATATAATATAAATATATTACAGGTTCGCTTTTTGATTGTATAAAGAGATAAAACCACAGTACAGTGATCGATTATTGATAACTCTTTAATTGTGCCATGACAGCGATATCATTGCGCATTTCACATTTGTGTATATTGACCACGTCGTCACTGCTCTTGAATTAAACGGCTAACCATATGTGCGTGCGTGCGCGAGAGGCGTATAATTCAATTATAGTGTCGTCGTGGTAACGAATAATATTAGTATATGGACATACGTCGTCTGCAACGTCGACGTTGATCAACCTGAAAATGCAAGTAACTAGGACTGGTTGACATGTTTAAATGGGCAAATATCGTGCTGCTTATATGCGAATATGACACACCAGCCAAATTACTCGTCTTCTTCGTACACTAATTAATCAATCAGTTTATAACGATCAAACATATTAACGAAAAATACGTCGCTTCAATGTGTATAGCATTTTCAGTTGTCATTACAAGACGATATATCGTCTAATATCGAGTATCTTCTAATTAATCTATTTTTTAATTTTAACTCACTAATTCTTGCAGTTTTTATGATTATAAATGATTTTTATAATACGATAATTTATGATACATACATTTCGTAAAATTAAAATGCACATTTTCTAAAAATTCTGTCAGCTAACGAGAGTAACTTTATATTTATCATATTATAAATAATTCTTCTCTCAGTTATAATCCCGAGAAATAATTTATTTCAATATTGTAATACGGACAAACAAATATCTATTTCAATACTTAACCCTTCGAGGCCACACTGGGCTACGTTCGAAAACCCTACTCGACGAGTAGAGTACATTTAATTGACCAATCAGAACAAAAACAGCAAAGATTTCTTTATCATGATTGGTTAATAAATGCTATTCTACTCGTCGAGTAAGGTTTTCGAATGCAGCCCTGGGTGGCGGCCACCCAGACAAAAATTCAGCCCCAATATTTTTAAGATAGGCTTTATAATCAGTGTCCCTCCACCTAGAATCTCTAGTTTGAATCTCTCTTTCGAAGATTCGTGCAGTAGAAAGACTTTAAGCCATACCAGTTATGTTTGGTAAACATTTGAAAATCATTATGGGTGTGACGTATTTTTTCCTTTAAAATAACACCATTTTTATATAATTTCCTAAATGGGCGCTACTTAATATCGAATCTTAAAAAAATACGAATTTTTAAATTAAAAAAATCATTTTTCCAAATTTTTTTCTTTTCGATTTTTTATAAAAAATTGGAAGCACATTTCGGGTTCTGCATCATGCATATTTTTTAACAACACTCTTAAGATGTTTCATGAATTTTTACAACTTTATTGGTGCATATTAACTGGAATTATGAGACTTTAAATCCGTCTGAGTGGCGACCACCCAGTGTGGCCGGGGCGTATTAAAAAAAGAGGTGTGGCCTCGGAGGGTTAAAATAAAACTGTTGACTATATTGACACAATAATTCAATATAATACATCGTCAAATTTAATAATTATCTTATTCGAAGGAGAGCATTTAAGAATAAGTCCGCCACTCTTTAGTATAAAAAAGAAATCGAAGAAATCTAGGACAATGTAGAATTATAAAATTATGAAATCTCAGGCAGAAAACAAAAAGAAGCTTTCTCTCGTTAAGACTCAAAGTGCACCAGCCGTAAGAATAGGACCACGCGAGCGAAATAAAGAAAATAAGGCTAAAAATAACTCCAGCAGCGGATTATTTTCAGTAACATTTAGTAATAATATGCGCTAAAATAGTAGTAACTACTTTGTGTAATACTATATAAGTGACAAATCATCATTTATAGACCGCATATTTAATATTTCTTCATATTATTCGGATTATTTTCAGTAACATTTACTAATAATATGCGCTGAAATAGTAGTAACTACTTTGTGTAATACTATAAGTGACAATTCATCATTTAGACCGCACATTTAATTTCTTCATACTATTCGTTCTTACAATCTGCGTTATTGAAAAGCTTTCTATTATATCCTATCTTTAGATATATCGCGAACCAGATCACTGAAATAATTCAGGCCATTCTAAATGATTCTTACAAGCGGTTTAACGTGTATTGCAATGAGATATATATATCCAAAGAGAGAGAAAAAGAGAAAGAAAATTAAAAGTTATCACAATGAGATATTTCTGAATATATGAGATAAAAAAATATTATTTTATATAACTTTTATATAACAATAATTTATATAACTTTATTTAAATGAAAATAGTACAATTGAATGACCGCTTTGCCCTAACCTTTGCTGGGTAATGGAAATTAATTCGAGTAGAATATTGCAATTTGCAATACATCCGTATATATCTCGACACAATACGTTTTTCTCGTATTGGTTCTTGTGTTTTTTTCGTTCATGATCATTACAAAGGAAATTTTTATGTCGTTCAATATTATTTATATTGTTATAACGATTAATTGAATAAAATGGAATAGCACAATAATTTTTAAGCAAATAATTTTTTTTTCCTAACGAGACTCGTTATAAAACACCATTAAGCGCAGGAACATTTATTAATTGTTATTTCACTAGAAAACATCTGATATCTTACAACATCTAACTCTTATAACCGATCTTGAAACGAGAAGAAAATTCGCTTTTTTGTCCGCCAACAGCCGCGTGGTCACCGCGTTCGAGGGAATGCGGCCAATCCTATGAATTACCGCAGGTGTCCGCCGATATCCTGCATTAATGCTAATGCGGGGTGTTACCGAATTGTTGAACAAGGGCAGATTGAACGTGCGCGGGGAGGGTGCGGTCCGCCCTCACTCTAGCCATTCTGCACGCCGTTATACTGCAGTCGCGTAACGGTCTGTTGATGCATTATTCAAGCGCAAACGCCGCCTCTGCTGCGCGCGTGTTGCCGCGCTGTTGTGCGTTAACTTGTCCTAAACTCCGGCAGCACAACGTTCGGGAGACGTCGGAGGAGAGATCGCTTGACGATGCTCACGTTGGAGTCGGGAATCTTGAGGGTAAACGCGCGAGCAACCACTCTGATATTACGAACGTGCACAAAAATATGCGTTATATGTATCACGCATCTAAATATCCAAATATTGACAATTCTAAACAGGTCACTTCTTTTGGGTTGCCAGCATCTCTTTCGAGGGTCTCTCCAGCAAAATAAGAATATTCCTACTTTCGGGAAAAGTAGAAAGTCGATCTTGACTTTTCAAATTTTTTTCAATAAACAATGGATCTATGATTGATGAAGACGCTATTTCAAATGCTACACTGATGAAATTGGCGACAATGAAGATTTTAAATATAAATTTGAGAATCCCAGGATTGCAAAACGATTTCTTTCCGCAGTGCAAAAAGACGTAATTGTAATGAATTAAAAAGACACGTTGTCACACTGTTGTAATCCTAAAACGTTGCTTTGTTCCGGCGGGATATTGTGATTAACATTCAAAAGAGAGAATTATTCTGGGATGATTATTGAGCTTCATCGTGAATGAAGTCATTGTAAGCTGTAGATTGCTAATTATAGCATACCCTTAGGGAATCTAATGTCATGTTCATATCGTATCCTACAATATACAATATGATACGCCTCTTGACTGATGTAAGCCGCATAGTTTATGCGCTTCGTAACTTCATTCACGGAGAATATATTTAACTACAAAGTACATTTGCGATCAACAAATATTTTTAAAATAAATAATTGTGTAACAAATATTATAATTATATATTTCAAGGTATTCATATCAAAAATATGTGAAAACGTGAAAAAGCATTTTAAATAAAACTTGTTTTTTTTTAAAGAGAAATATTTAAAAAATGGAAAAAAATTATGTTATTATCTGTTTAAAAAAATAAGTTGCCTTGTTTGTCTTATATAAAACGCTTTTAAAATACTAAAAAAGATTTTTGTTGTTATAGCTTCAACAAAAGAGTTCGTATCAATTTACGTGTGTGTGTCATGTTATAAATATAATATAAAAAATTAAGGAATTTTCAGCAACTGTCAAAAATATAGTGACATATTGAGTGTTTGCTTTTTAGTTCCGTCTTCCGGCTTCTTTACTGGTTAAGTAGGCCAACTCGCTTCTCTAAATCGAATAAAAGTCTGGTAGTCCGAGCTTCTGCTTTATTTAGGGGGATGGTGGGCAACCGCGCGCGAGCGACAGATCGAGAAATCGAAAAAGAAGTCCAATAACTAAATAGAGACAGGAACAAGAGACGTATAATATCCGATATACGTTCACCTGGTCACGAAGTTAGCGAACGCTTGCACTATGACAAGGAATATCGATATTTTAACGGTATGGTATTTTTACGATATTGTAGTGACGTAACATCAAACGCGAAACCTCTTTTTCAAGTCAATTCTTCTCTATTCATTACATTCATAGATGTGCATTGAAATTTAACATGATTGGAAAGCTTATATTTGCAAGGAACGTTTCGATCTTTATCTTCTTTTGTCATAAAAAACAAAAAGCTACATTTTAAATCGAGCAGACGTAGATCTACATTCTGCAATTAACCATTGTCCCCGATAAAGCTGATGAATCAGCGACTACTTTTCTTTCGAAAAGGAAATCGTTTAATCGGCTGTCCATTCCGCAAAATGAATCGGGCGATTATCTCATACGGCAAATGTGGGGACAGATAATACCTAAATGCATTGGCGGAAGCTTGTTACGCGCGATGTAGTCATGGCAGATCGCCATTGTGTCGGCTCCATCGGCATTATCACGAAGTGTCGAGAGAGTACCGCAAGGAGATCTTGCGTGTGTTTGTGCAACGGAGAGCAAGAGTCCCGTGGAAACAATTAATCTAGCCCTCTGATTACTCCACACCGACGCATCCGTCCCCTCAACCCCGGTATCATTGCTCTCGCTTCAACGGTGTGGCTGCAGCCGAGACGTCAAAACTCGAGATATTAATATGTTCTCTCGGCTGGCAGAGGGATGGCGACCGTCTCGAGATCTTATTGATTTTCTGATTAAATTATTATAGCTCTGTTGTGCCTTTCCATGCAAAATTAGCCGGACGGGAATACTTTCGCTCTCTAAGCATAAATCTGTTTAGACAGCTGCGATAAAATGCTTATGCTTCGTTACAAACTTCGTGACTCCGGTAAACTGACTCCATTACGCGAAATGAGATTTATTCGGAGTATCTAATGGATTCACAGTGCGATACGATAAGGTCGTAAATAACAATCGACCGTGGCATGTTCTCTGCTAATGGTGCCGCAGAATTAACGTAAAACGTATGAGATAGTTCTTTTCTCGAAAACAATAAAATACGCTAGAGGATACTAGCGAGATAGACATGTATATAGAAAACGAAATATGGGTCGTCATTATTCACTTATAAAAATAACTAATTTCCTCGTAGTTTAAATAATATCTGAAGGAATAAGTAATTACATCTTAAAAATTCCATGCTACGCGTGAATATTAATACATTCTATTCTTAAAGTTATCATTAGCAGATATAAAATATGTAATGTCACATAAATTTCATGAAATCACAAGAAATTTAATTACAATGCAAACATAGATATTCTATCAGTAGATAGAAAGGAAAAAATCAAATTAATTAGAAGCTCGTGTGTAACAAAATTTAAAAACAGTAAGGGGTAATTACATTACATTTATTAAACATCTTATATCTTAACATTTGTTTATTTGCTCGTTATTGGCCCCTTACTCTTTTTAAATTTAGATATTCTATGTTTAATCAAATGATCATCATTTTAGTTTCATAAATCTAAAAACGAGAGAGATCTTCTCCTTTCAATACCACTATTAATCCACGAAACATATTTTTAATCATTTATAAATTAGTAATTATGTAGGAGTAATATCAAAGTACATTGTTCTGGAATTAAAAAAAGACACCGAAATATAACCGTTCTTTTGAAAAAGATAATGTTACGAAAATATTATGTAAATAATGTTACGTAAATACAGAGGTGTAGCGTTAAGCAATTTTAACATTGTTACAAAAATCGATATATCACATAAGCACAACGCCTTACCTACGACGTGTAGATAGCCATATTGCGTTTTGGCGGCGGCAGTGTTAATCTGGCACATGTACTTTCCCTTGTCCTCCTCGTGCACGTCGTTGATATGTAGGAACCAGGTCCTGTGCTTATCGTGCGACACGGATATTCTGGGGTTCCTGGTAATAACGTGATTCTGTACCGTCAGGATAGCGCTCTTGTCGAAAAGCATCCAGGCCACCTGAAACAAGATGGATATCGCATTATACATCGTAAACGTAGTTCGTGTATCGATTACTACGAAGTTGCTGTCCCTTCTTATAACGATATTCCGCAATATCATTCCATTTATAAAACACGTTACTTTTTGCCTTATTTTCTCATTAACGTTTAGATCTCAAGTAAAGATTCCACAACAATTACGGGAACGGTAGACCGTAAGGATATTAGGTATATATCTTTTCAGTTTTTAGTCGCGCCAGAATTCAACGGAGGGTATGGAGAATAAAGATGTACAGTAACGATATAAAGGAAGGGAAAGAACAAGGAAATATAGGAATGAGATTCGCGAACGAGACGGATGATCAATGATGCTTTCAAGCATGGAGTGATCTACAAACCTACTATGGTTATAGATATTCACCAGTGGGCGAATATAGGTATATGGTAAATCGCTCCGGGACTTCGAGGGCATATGTACTAACGTACAATGTGTATATATACATACGCGTTGTGATATGCGCTTGATGTTTTATACGAGCAAAGTTTTCCGAGAGCACACGATGACGTTGTGCAGACGAGTAAAAACTGGTCCCCACAGAGAGAGCCCAACCCGGCCATTTCTCTCGTTAAATGACCGCTTATTGAGAATCCGGATGGTTGCATCCTGCATAGCTCGTTGAATAGCGTCGATTGTTATTGTCGCTCGAAATATGTAAGTTTTTCATCCTCTTCGAGAAAGGGAAATAGAATAAGAAACCGGAGGCGGAGATAAGTAGAAAGTATCGCGACAACGGATACGGAAGTGCTCTGAGATATTTAGCCGATTTTCCCATTCACGTCGAAGAAAGTGAAGGCCGAAGAAAGGTAACAAAGGGAAACGAGGGGGGGAGAGGCTAGAGAATAAAGAGAATTCTGATCTCTCATTCGCTCGCTGCGAAAAGTCCCTGGAGAAATAAGAAGGCCAGCGAGTTCTTTCGCTCGAGCACGAGGAACGTTGCACTTCAACATAGCCGCTCTCTTTCACAATGTGCAAATTCGCTGTTGTACAGACAGGCTATATTGCACCACCGTGATAACTCTCGGCGTCGCGACGCTAACCCGTGATGTTTGCGAGAGGCTTGCCAGAGGTACGCGCGACGAAAGTAAAAGAGAACGGCTCGTATAAAAAAACTACGCCGTCATAATTTATCATAAAAGTCACAATTTTAATAATACTGTAATTAATAAGTACAAATATTGCAATTCTAATATTATTTACGAAAAGAAAGGACAGATTTTCGAAATGCAATTTCTTGAGAAACGTAAGAGAGCCCAAAGTCTCCAGAGTAAAGCCACATATACTTAGTGGATTTACCTTTTACAATTGATTAACGCAATAGGGGAACAAAGTTCTTTTACGGCCGTAAATCTCGACGAGCATAACTATTCGCTTCTGACTCAGAACTAAGATCGTTTCGCAGTCGTTTCTCGCGTCTTCCGACCGTAACCGAATTTTCGTCCATTTATCCAGTCGCTCTTGCACCGGCGGCTGTCGGCGGTTATCTTCGCAGAGATATACGAATCTCGGCGGGGATTCCCGGCGTCGCGTCGGTGGAATTGCATGGATACCGAAAAACGCAGTTGACACTTTCATCATTTGCCTTTCCGCGGCAATGTATCAATTGTTCGAATTTCATCGTGACAGTCTCGCGTTGCGATTTACATACAAATTCTTTTTTTAATACTATTCAATCTAGTTTTTCGAATATATTAAATTAAAATATAATTCCTCTAGACGTAATCTTTTTCCATTAGGCGAATAGTGAGATTAAAATGTGCGGCTAAATTTATTGTATAAATAACCATTTTTAAAAAATATAACAAGATCGTCTACGTTGTACGTAAATTATGTGCTATATTAAGATAATCATCGCGCAATTATCAACTAACTTGTGCGCGAAAAATTTCGCTTTAAGTTTAATACATTCACTTTATCATCGTTAGGAAAATTTATTGAAGATAAGGCAGAAATTGTTAAATGATGCAATACTTTCCATGCATTTAAGAGTTCTCAACTTTACAGCGACAACGTTCTTTCGAAAATTCTTGGAAAAGATCCAAAGAAAATGAGTTATATAAGGTTGGGCACTTATGCTCTTTATAGAACAATAAGGATCCTTAGCTCGATTCGTTTGATTCTTCTCATTGGCATACGGATAGTCGAAGGAGACACTATTTGTAATGCAAGCGTTAAACCTACTTTTTTCGTAACGCTTATTGCATTTAATAAATGCAGAAGAAAAGAAAAACTGGAAAAATATTGCAGTACGCAATCAGTCATGAGACAGAAAACTCCATTATTAAAAGCATAATTCTCAACGGCACCGACGCAATCTCCAAGCAATGAGAAACCAATTTTTCTGCCTTTTATCGATTTCTGCTTCGTCACTTACGGCGATTTCGACGATCCGATCGCGGCGATGTAAAATCGGTGTTCCGTTAAGTTTAAGACGCGATACGCAGGTGACACGAAGAGCTACGCGGAAAGCAAGTTCGAGTGACCATCTTTCCGACTTGCAGCTCGCTTTCCGATGCATCAACATGCAAGCCACACCAAAACTAAGATGGATGCGCGGACGCGCGAGAGGGGTTTGCTCTAGGAGTTTGTTCCCCCAAGAGCCGTGGCACGAAGCATTGATTCCTCAGCGTGAGAGGAGAGTTACAGCTTTGTTTACTACGAGGGCGACGAGCTCAGCGCCGTCCAGTCTGGCTTGGCGCTGGCTATGCTATCGGTGTCTTCTTTTCTACCACGTTTTCCTTTCCTACTCTTCTCTTTCCACGACCGGTCCGTGACTCCCTTTTCCTCCCCCTTTCCCGCCCCTCGGAACGTCTGGACCGGGAGACCTATAGTTAACGTCAAGATCAACTCTCTTCGTCCTTTCCAACGTTCTTCTTCCACGCGAGTACTCCATGGTCCCGCGTACGCAAACACATTCACTAGCTAGGCGGTTTATACAGAATCGTGGAAAGCGAAAGAGCGGCGTGGCTGAGCCAACCGTCTCGTGCATCCCCACCCGTCGTTTCCCATCCCCTTAGCCATTGTGTATGTGGAAAGTTGGACCACATTCCGGCTGAATGTATTACAACCACTTAACCCGCAAGCTGTCGGGACCTTCAGACCGGAGAATCCATGCGGCGTATGAACCTCTACTGAGGCTGATAGTTCGCTTAATAGGCACATTAAGCGCGTCGATGGCTAACTTTAGTTAAGCGATTACATAAGTAATACTTTTTACATAAAGAAATATCAAATTAGTGCAAAAGGTTTTATCAAACCTGCCAAATAAAGTTCAAAACTCTTTTTTAAAGAGCTGTCTGAATTTCTAACTTTATTCAATATAAAAAGATAGAAAAACAAAAAATCTTTCGCCACAACTTAATATTATCTATATAGTAACTAGAATTTATTTATAACATTTACACACAGTTTACTGAGAAGGATAAACTTTCTCATGGAGAAAGTTTTTGTTTTTTCGTTATTCTCTTTCGTGAATTTTATTGGACTAGGGGAATGCATTACGTTTTGAATACTCGCGTTACACCTACTGTAGGCACTTTATTACTCTCGCGTGCACAAATACACTTATCTAGATATATCGGAAGATAGAAATTTATAACGTGTAAAACGGTGAGAAGAGTCAGTTAAGTTAAGTCAGTTAAGTTTGTCGAACTTCCGCTGTACTTCTACTTCCCTGTATAAAATTGGATCAGGTTGGCACTCAAACTGTCGAAAATTCGAACCGTTCGACCGTGTCCTCCTCTGCCTTCCTCCCTCGCCCGTAGCTTGATTCAACAAATTGACCGCAATAAATTGTCTTCCGACACACGACCGGAATTAGATTTTCTTATAGTTTCGTTTACGCTCAATAACAACGTGCCGGATGTTTTTATTTACGTAAAATCTGGATTCCTGGGCCTCTTAAATTAATGAACGGAGAGGTAACGGTGAGGTTTGGTATGCCGGCTTGCGAAGCTTCTTCATTAGTAGACCCTTCTTACCTCACGCTTATACTATACCATACCATGCAAGAACTTAGGACACCTTATAGATAAATGTATTAGGACCACTTATCCCACAAGCTGTCGGGTGCTTCGAGCTTGTAGACAACCTCTTAATTATCATAGAGCGCTAAGCCATTGCACAGACCGGAAGTACGAGAGTACTGCCATAAGTGCTAAAAGCATCTGGAAACTTCGTGTCAAAGACTGTAAATAGGTGAGATTATCTTGCACCACGCGTAATCCACAAGAAGTTTCTCATTGAACGATAAAAGAAATATATACATCATATTAAATGATGAATGACGAAGTCATTCAACAAACAATCGTGTGCCAGGAATTAGCGGTTCCTGGCACACGATTGTTTGTTGAAGATTGCAACATCGTTTACACGTATAGCGAACAGTAAAATATAATGGCATGCGGGGAGAAAGAGAATAAAGAAAGAAAAACATATAACATCGATATTAGTCTTTAGCGTATGAAACGCCTCACTTAATAATTCACTTTGTTTTAACTGCACTTTTTGTATTTAAAATAAGAGAGTTATACATATGTTCAAGATTTGAGAAAGAGAAAATGGACAAAATGCAGAAAATCAAACTGAAACGAATAGGCTTAATATTTTGGCCGATGAATCAATCGGATTTCTATCGCTTATCTATCTTCAATTATGACTCATTTGGATATTAGTTTAGATTTTAATTGTATTTATTTATTATTATTTATTATATTATATCATTTCTTAAGATTTGGATGTGACGACTTATAAACTGTTGATAATTAAGTTTTAACGTTAGGGATTTGAACTTGATTAATTGTGGGTTTCTTTATATTAACATTATGCGTTCTAACATGTTAACCGCTTCATTTGTATTCTATTGATTTATATCTTTTTATAATTGAGCTGAAGATGACTCCGTGCAGTCGAAACGTTCTCGATGTTTATGTTTCTTTACATTGAAACAATAAATAATATTTTCTAATTTGACATCTACCCAGATTGCTCGTTATTGGCCTTAACCTTTTTATTGTTTGATACACGGAAAAAAGTAGCTGCCGTAGCTAAAAACTATATGTGGTAGCTAATTTCAATTATATATATACAGCTAACATCTTAGTTGTGATACCTATTTTATTGCTGTCGGTGCAAAACGGTTTGCTGTAGTTTAGAAATTTATAGTCACGACAACAAACAAAGTTTAGCAAATCATGATTAGCTATGGTAGCGAAAAATTTTTTTTCCGTGTACACACGAGCTTGTAAAGTTTTATTTCTAACTTAATATTTTGTACAAGTTTCGACTTAGATAAAATTATATTAAATATTCTACATATATCATAATATTCAAATTATATCTTTTTATTTCCATTTATTAATACTCTTTTATTTCTGTCCATAATTCCGTTATGCTTTTCCTTATATAAAGTGTCGATGCATTCGTATAGAAACATACACACAATTGTTCTAAAACATGTACGACAGACACAATATTTCAAATTTCAACCACGCGTAGCGCCTCACATTTTCATCAAACAACCGAGTGCCATAGCTGGGATCATAACGACAGAGAACCGGATGCTGCTTCTTGTCAGCCAGGAAGACATCGCGCTAGCGAGAAGCATTGCGCGCCGCCCTCACCGCCCCCCCGCTTGTCAACACGTTCTTTCTAGCGGAGTTCGAGCGTTCCCTCGGTTCCGCAGTGCCCGCCAGTGGAAACGCAGGGTGAGAGACGTGATTCAATTTAAAAATCATTCGCTAAGTGCTTGGGCTGAAATATCCTTTTTTATTCGAGAAAACACATCGCGCCGCGCTTCTTCCGGTACGGCCATTTAGCTCGCCGCTTTAATTCACGTTGTCCTGGCGGACCCCCGTCGCTCGTGAATCCCCTTCGACGTTTCGACGCCGAAATATGGACGACCGCTCGAACCACTCGCTGGCAACGACCACCGAGTTGCGGTTTAATCGTCACGTAGTCCAACGATCTCGCATTACGCTTCGTTCACTTTGCGAAGAAAAACGGAAAAAATCGAATGCCACGACAAAGTGTGTTTGTCCACTCACCAGAGAACGTGTTATCGAAAACGTTATTGCATTTAAAGGGAGCAAGTGAAAAAGTGGAAACAAATAGACGGGTGACCGTTCGTTGTTCGACGATATCGACAATTATTTTATCATCAGTTCATTTAGGATTGTATTTATCGCGTTTCTGTAGAAACTCGATCATAAGATCGGTCATAATGATTATGATTAAATAGACAAAGTTTGTCCTGATACATTCTAAGGCCGGTATTCATAATCCGTTCTTATAATTAAAACCGTCTTAAGTACAGTCTTAAGATGTGATAAACCAATCACAGAGCCGTATTAGCATCTTAAGATATTACTTAAGACGGTCTTGAAACAAGAACGGACTATGAATACCGTCCTAAGTTCTATTTCTCGCGATTCAATAATCTTGAGACAGAACCGGATACGTATGTATGTGTTAATAAATTTTTAATCTTATTAGTTAAGTATCAAGTCAAGAAGATCTGCATATTACTTACATACGTCTAGTGACTTAAAAAGTGACTTTAAAAAGATCACGCGTATTTAATAAGAACAGTTTCGATAATCGAAGTATTAAAATATCTGAGAAATAGAACAATTATTCTTATGAAAAATCTGATTTGAGATTCAATAATAGATTTTCAAAGCGTCACAACACTAGGAATTATAGAACACTACTTCCTTTTTTGCCCTAAATGATAATGTCAGGCATTAATTTTCTTGTATTGCTTCTTGATTAATAAGGCTGCGATATGTATTTGTTCGAAATCAATCTTTTTAAAACTCTGCATGGATATATCAGCGATCACAAATATCAAAATAATTATCAAGATCTATTTATTGAGCCATTTCACATCTCAAGATTAACTAAGTTTCAATTAACTAAGTTTCTTGGCAGAAACACGATTATAAATACGATATCAAACATATCAGTGATATTGATATATGGCCATCATAAAACGCTAATATGATTATGTCAGCGATACAGATATATCAACGATATTAAATCTACTTCATTCATAGGAGGAATGAAATTTACCTTCGTTTCGATCGGGAAAAAATATCTGATATAAGTATATATCAGAAATTTATTTTTACTATTATCATTTTCTTCCAATTTTTTATATCTTACAATTAGAGAAAAAAATTGCGTCATTTTAAATCAAGAAAAATGAGATTAAACCGCGATATATTTTATGACGATTTAATCTGATTTTTTTAATTTACTGAAATTATACGATTTTATTTGGGTAAAAATTTAATGAAAAGTGATAGTAATAAATTAATTTGCATAAATTCCTTTAATTAAAATATAGGTCGATTTTATATTCTTGAACTAAATATTATATGAAATCAAGCTTTTTAAGTAGAATATAATTATATATATATAATAGATATATAATAGAATAGAATAAAGAAATATAGAATAGAATTAATCAATTTATATTTCATTTATATTTTCATTAGAAAAGGGCTCACATAATAAGATTAAGCCAAATTTAAACAATCTGTAATTTATGTCAGATTTCAAGATAAAAATCTATTTATAATTTTATGTGTAATGTATTATGTCACGTGGTATATGAAAAAAATTTAATGAGAATCAGAATATTACATGTGTATATAAAATATAAATTAAACAATTATACATATATCAAAATTCGCAAATAAAATTATAAATACAATTCTATCCCAAAATCAGATAGCAATTATAGATTGCTTAAAATAAGCTTAACACGTAGTTAAAATTAATAACATTTATCCATTTAATAATTATATATACATATCCATTTAATAATTATATATACATATGTATATAAAATTACATCATCAAATTAAGATTTAAATAATATTTCTACCGAATTTCTCCAAACTCTCTCGTAGAATAGAATGGAATCGTTACTTCATAAGAGACGCCACGAACGAATCCACAAAGCGAATCGCAGATAACGGTGTACGATAACAGCATTCGTCGAGGCTGACTGCGACACGGGGAACGAGACGGCGTGTTCGACTTACATCTATTTTGTTATACGCGGTGAATATCTCGTAGCGGTGACGGTTTGGCACAATACTCGGTGCTTTGTGGCGTAAGGCGCGCTGTTTGTATACGTAAGGTCAACACTCTAATGTTCGAGACTCGGAGCGAGGCGCGTGGTGGCGCGAGACGTACGTCGCTTATTATCTTTCGAGACGTAACCACGATAGAAAGAAGCGCAATCATTCCTCGTATCACACGAACGAGCAGCAAGCATCGTTCGCTTAACCCTTTGAAGCATGGTGGGATCCCACAATCCCACCTTTTCTTTCTTAATTTTTAATTATTTAAACTATGTTTTTGACCTTTTCATCCGGATTTTTTGTACTTTTAAGATCTATAAGATGTTATAACAAATATATAAAAAATGTGAAGAATCAAATTTTGTTGGTTGTAAAACAATGCTATAAATAAACAAATTGTGAAAAATTGCATATTTTTCAGGAGAAATGTATTTTACAGTGATCTGTAAGTAATATATCGTCATAAAACTTGCATACTTTAGGTTTTAGGGGTCGCTGATTACGAATCTGAGGTCGAAATTCAAAAATTCAAAATGGCGGATCCAAAATGGCGAGCCTGAATTGCGAAAATTTAAGCGATTTACGTAAAATTGGATCCGCCATTTTGAATTTTTGAATTTCGACCTCAGATTTGTAATCAGCAATCCAAAAAACTTATAAGTACATAGATTGCCTGTAAATTAAGAATAAAGAAAAATGTGTGCTTCAAAAGGTTTCGGTAGAATTCGCTCTTTGTTTAAAGCAGGAATCGATATAGGTATAATATCGATAGATATAATAAAAATAATTGTTAACAATTAATAAGTAAATGTAGATTGCCCACACAGCACACTTTATCCTGAGGATATCCCAAATTGTCCCAGATTTCCAAATGCAATCCTAGGGACGTCTCAATAAGTAATTTCTAGGATATCCAATAAGTGAGATTTTTTTATGCATATCCAAGGGATATGACAGGATATCTTAGTACGTGGCATCGCCAGATGGTCGCGGTGACGTCTATTTTCTCGTAAGTAAAAACCACATAAGATGGAATAAAAGACGCAGCATTATGAGATTATTCACTCATATTCTAATAATAATTCTTTAAAGGAGAGTCCCCAAAAGTGGATTCCAAGATGAGAGTAAAGAGATGTTGCTTTGAAAGTATAATTATATATAATTAAAACGACGAAAAATATTAAAGTCGAATAAAAGAAATGAAACAAGGATATCGATAACAATAATATATCTTACAATATTTCTAAAGTTTACCTGGATATCCTGTGGACATCGTTTAAGATATCCATAGGATATCACATAGGTGGACACTTGTGCATCGCTGGATGTCCACCGGATATCTGAGACCATGATGGGATATCTTATGGTTATTACGATATCCCAAAATGATGTTTGTAGGACGTTCCTTGGATAAAGTGTGCTGTGTGGGTGTATGCACGCAACGCAAAATTCCGTTTCGATATACTCGTTCGATATACATACATTGCGTCTGAATTAGTTTCTAATTCGACTCGCGTCGCATCGGAGCGATAATAGCCAGCCTTACTACTACTTTATGAAGTATAACAAATCTCTTTTCATTATATCTTCGATATAAAATTTATGATAAGATCATATTTAATTTTAATCGTTTACCTGGTATCCAATTTTTACGAGGAATATTTTTTAACCAACTTTCTCGTAACTTCTCTTCTTTTGAAAATCTAAAAACGGACACATTTTCCTTTTCTGATTGATAATTACTTTTACAGCATGGAATGCAGCATTTATCAGGCATATTTTACCTACAAAAAATAAAATTAACATATAAAATAATGATTTTTATAGTATCCTTTACAATTGAGGTTAAGACAATCACATAAAAACAAACTCCCTTTTCTGATAATTCCCTCTATTTGGAAAACTTATAGATATCACATTATAACATTTATCACAACTGTATTCACAAACTATGTTCGCACAAATAAGAATAAACACTAAATATAAGAATTTTTTTGCAATTTTTATCACATTTTAAACAAACGTATTTTTCCCGGCCGGCCGGCACGCAACGTTGCCAAATTTATGCTGCCGCGGCCTGATATAAAGACGGTACGAAGCAGGAATCGACTCCGAGTCGCGACGCGTTTAATCAGCTAGATACAGTCGTAATTAACCTCATGTTTTAACAGTCGTCGACCGCGTAGATTCGATATTTGTACGGCGGTAATTTGTTAAATTCGCTCGGTTGAAACTCGCCGCATGAATATAGCCGGTAGAAGCGACGAACGCTGCATTGTGGACGTTATACATATCTCGTGAGTAATTATCTTTAATTTCGACTCGAGCGTATTTGTTCTCTCGCTTACGACGTATAATGCGGGATAATACGAACGTTCAACAACAACTATAAGTTCGAAACGCGAGCGGGTAATGTCTGTCGTTCGAGACGCGCGAAAGGACGAGTTAAAGCGGTAATGTTAAACGTAACGTCGCGTCGCCGCGGGTGGCGCGTGAAGTTGGCCGCGCGCTTCCCGAATTCCTTCCGTTGTTCGAGATTCGTCCATTACGCTAACTTACGTGACGTCGCGTCGCGTCCCGAGTGTCGAGCGGATCGTGGCGTCGTGCACAATCGTGATTCTTTTCTTTCGCGTTACTCCCGCAACGCGGTAAAGTGCGCGTCGGGTGCGGTTAATGTCGGGAATGCCGCACGAAGTGCCGCGCGATCGTCGTACTTCGGTGATTGCTACGCGTACGGTCGTAATTAACCTGCACTGTCACTGTCGGTGTGTGAGTGCCACGGAGGAGCCAGCCATGAAGAAACACGAGAGGAGGAGGAGGCCCGGGGGAGGCATCGGGCGACGGCGGAGCAACCATAGGATAAATAATTCACTGTTTGTTTATTATTTGTTATATACCGTATTAACGGCTTATTCTCGCGACGGTCCCGTGTCGTATTCCATACGCAATTTGTCATCATTATGAAAATGACGTGTATAAAATATAAAATATTCGAGATCTTTCATTTAAGATTTGTAAAATATTTAATAAAATGTTTGTAATATCTAATATTTTCGAGATTTTTTATTTAAGATTTTTAAAATATTTAATAAAATATTTGTGATATCTAATGTTTATAAATTTTTATATAAAATGTGCATTTTCCAAAATTATTAAATGTAAACTTGAAAGATAAATGAAATATTAGATCATATAATTATCTTTGATATATTGATTATTTTGAATAAAATGTAATTTGAATATATTTGTATTTTACAGATCAACGTTTATATTACAACTCCGCTGATGCGTATCATATCGGTGAGTGACGAATTATTTTTTATTTTAAGCTGATAGATTTATGGAAACCGTATATTGTATGTAATTAAAAATTCAAGTTATATTTGAGTATAATAGTATCACAAATAAATATAATAAACATAAATATAATAATATAAATATAAAAACATTTCATGGATCCATTATCTTAAAATGGATGGGCTAAGAAATATTTATAATCATTCGTCAATTTATCGTTCCTGGAAGAATGCACAATACGAAATATAGTGCAGCTTATCGAATTGGTATTGATATTTCATATTAATCGGGTTAGACATTTCCTCATACACTTTGATGCTTTATTATATTAGAGAATATGAATCATATAAATCGCTTGAAGTTTATAGAAAATGTAAATTCATATAAACATGCTATTCTAATATATAAATAAGATTTTTTGGAATTGGGAACACCATGAAAATATAATATATTAATAATGTTAATTGGTTAATTTTTTAGCATTTTAAATTTCTTATTAATTTCTTTAAATTCTTAAATTTCTTTCTGTTGAGTTTATTATTTAGATAAATAATGAGAAATAAAAGAAAATGAAAAAAATAAAAGTATAAGTAAAATATATTGTCGGTGTTAAAATACAAAATTTTTATTTAATTTCTTTTATGGTGTTTCATTTTACGAACAATGAAGACTGAAAAAAGACATTCATATATCTTTTTATATTTATTTATATAAAATAAAAAATAAATCTATATATCTATAGAACACAATAATAGAGAAAATATTTCATATTTAGATGTATTTTTATCTTTCCTTTTTTCTCTTTCTTAAATATCTCTTTTTAATTGAATTCGAGATCTGCGCACTTAAGGTTTCTCTACATCCTTCCAGCATTATACATTGTATGAATTGGTGCAACAAAGCGTTAAAAAATTTTTAACGGATGTTTTACAAGCATAAATACAGGAAGGGCTGGAAATATTTCAGCCGCATAGAATATTTCAATTAATTTATTTAAGAAAAGCTCGCTGCTAACAGTTATTAATTTTAATTATTCTTACAACGTGTTACTTCTGTGCAAATCTTTCATAACCTATCCATCCATATTTGACACACAATATATTACTATATATCACTTAAATTAAGTAATGACGTGAGATCCAGTAAAAATTTCAAGAAACTTTTTATATAGATTGCATCTCGTAAAAAATTGTTGATCAAAGTTTGATCAATTACATGTCAATTATATTAAAATAATATATATAATACTTCATATCAAAATAATGTATAATTCCTAATGTATTATATTAAAAATATAATTGTAATAGTGTCTTGGCAATAATAACGAGATCTTTATGATCTTTACCAACATGATCAACATGAAAACTGATAAAGATGTATATTAAAAATATATCACACAAATTTATACAACAATACTGATTGCGCGAATGAATATTATTTCTTTCAGATTTCACATTATTTCTAATGTATTATTTACTGTGACTAGGGTTGATTCGATCCAAATAAATAAGAATATTTACTCGATACTTTTCATTCGATACGAGTAAAATTAGTATCGATACCTTTTGTTTCGATTCAAGTAAGTATCGAAAGAAAATGGTGGTATCGAATATGAGTACTTGTAAGGCTATGTTCCAAAATTCACTGCCAGCGCTGAAAATATATAATATACGTAACGTGAACTATAGATTTTCAGCGCTGGCAGTGAATTTTGGAACACGCCCTAAATTATAACCTCTCGACTTGGGATTTTAAAATTTTAAGCTGGTAACACTGATACCATGTGTATACTGTTGTCGTTTGCTGGTTAATACAACTACACTGTTGGAAAATTTGTGTACTTTTGTGAAAAAATCTGCTGGTTAAAGTTTTTGTGTTAAGTAATCAACACATTCATGTGTAAATTTAGCACATGTCTGCTATGTTAACTGAATTTAACAAATATAAAATATAAAATTATTAAAATGATTAAAAAATCGACTTAACAGTAAGCATTTACAAAAACTGATATTCTTGAGTGGCCTTTCTGAAAAAGAATTTTTCAATTAAATTATATAATTAAATAATTATATAATTATATAATAAATTACATAATTCAACTGAAAAATTCTTTATTATATGTTTATTTAATAAACTTCATTTAATTAAATTTATATAATTGTTTTATTTAATTCCCTTAGTGATCCAGGATAAAATTAAAAAAGTACTCATTTGATACGATACGAGTAAATATCGATACTTTGCATTCAATACTCTACAGGTATCGATACCCCGATTTGAGTACTGTAATGAGTACTGATATCGATACTTTACTGATATCGAATCAACCCTAACTGTGACATTTGAACTTTGGATGTTACTTATAGACTAAAGTTTTTTAATAGATTTTTATAGTTTATAGATTTTTAATCAGTCTATTGATTTATAATTCGATACTTTTGTCATATCATTGTTGCTGGTATCTATTTCTTAAACAAGCGATACCATATTAATGATCCGTGAATCAATATTGATTAAATAATATGTTCCTAATTAATGTTGAATATTTATAATTACAATCCGAAATTCTTGTGGCATAAAAAATGTTAAAATATTATAAAATATGTATACGTTTTATAGTGTATGCGATATTTAATAAACTATGCCTGATCGATTTATTATGTTTTACAAGCATAAATATAGGAAAAGCTGGAAATATTTTAGCCGCATAGAACAATAATAATGTTTTGAACCGTGACTTAAAAAACTGTATTACAGTCCCTTATATCAAAGGGTTAAGGGACAATATTAGTCGGATATTGGAAAGTCTTAGATTTCGGACTTTATACGATCCCCAAGAAACTTAACTGCATAATAAAAAGAGGTAAAGATAACCTGGATCATTTAAAGCACACACATCTTGTATACAAAATTCAATGTACTCAATGTGAGTCGATATATATTGGACAGACAAAAAGACATGTTGAAACACGTATGAAGGAACATCAACGTGATATTACTAAGCATGTTAGCAATCATTCAGTTATCAGCCAGCATAGGATATCTTATGGACATGATTTTAATTGGTTAGAACCCGAGATACTACATAAAGAGACAATTACAAAAAAGGCAAGAGATTGCCGAAGCATTCTTTATTAAAAAGCATGTGAACATACTTAATTTACTAAATGATACAGCAAATTTTACTCTTATTTATGACAAGATTATTAGATCCACATAATTTTCACAATGTTACTTTTATTTTACTTTGTTTATATGACTTTTATGTATTTATTATTATATTTTATTATTTTATCCTTCAACTTAGTTTAATATCATTTTTTCGACTCGCACTGACGGTTTCTCCGCCTAGTGTTATAATTTCTATTACGTTATATTTCTAATTTATTTGTGCTTTCGTATCTGTGTTTTATTTTTTATTGCGCATACTTTCTGTAAGTCTCATTACGTTTGTTGCTTTCGATGTATTGTACGTATCGTTGTTATCGACTATCTAATCTATTTATTTGCTTTTAGATGATTGTACTTGGACATATGTCATAGATCTAAATGTGTTTTATTGTTTTAATGTATTAACGCACCTAAGAAGAATCGAAATCTACGATCGAAACGTAGTGCATTATTAATTATATCTGGCCAGTCCGGTCAAATCGAATTATAGTTGTTTGCTATTATGTTTTAATTCTATATATTAAAATTGAAATTTAGTTAAAACTAAAATTAGTTTCAGTACAATATATGCGATATTTAATAGATTATGTATGATTTTTTTATTATTTTTATATATTAAAATACATATTTTTTATATTAATACTCGATAGATTATATTTACTTGTATTTAAAATTTAACAGTTTATTTTCCAAATTTAATGAGCCTATTTTCTAAATGCAATTTTGTAAAAATATCAATACATATGTTTTTCAATATTAAATATTTTTAAAGGCAATTTAGTGTTATATTTTGATTTTTGGAAAGCGTATTTAAGAAAATATGGAAATATTGATGTATTATAATATAAACATAAAGAAACAGATGTGACAAAAATTATCGATTCTAAAGCAAAATTTT
This sequence comes from Aphaenogaster floridana, assembly GCA_003063835.1. NCBI lineage: Eukaryota > Metazoa > Arthropoda > Insecta > Hymenoptera > Formicidae > Aphaenogaster > Aphaenogaster floridana. The sequence continues at coordinate 1,133,045 of NJRP01000040.1, read as the reverse complement.
AGTACAATTCCTATAAATGTATTAAGTATTTGTATAGTAAAAATGCTCGATGTATCTTTAAATCAGAATCATGTATTTCACAAATGTGATATCACAAATGTGATTCCACATATACGATTAATTATACGAAATTAATTATATGTATATGGTATATTATTGTTGTTGTGATGATTTGTTATCACTCTTGAAAACCGAGATTAAAGTAACGACCCAAAAATGTCAAAGACATTAGAACTGTAAATATATCAAATATGAAAAATTAACCCCTGAAAAAAATTCGTGCTATTTGATTTCATTAATATCATATTTCGTACATGCTGTGTTATGGTTATATATATATATATATGCATCTCTTCAATGTTTATTTATATATATATATATATATATAAACATTAAAGAGATGTAAAAACGCAAAAATACGCAAAAATAAAATTGTTTTGTCTATTAAAAATGTCCATTCAACAATGTGCTTTTATATTGTTCCGAAATATAGAAAACATAAAAAGAGAGATGAGGTGTACAGAAATATTGTTTCAACGCACACGCGATAGTTATCCGTTTACGGAGATACAAATGTTGCGGGTCGACATCGAATAGAATCGTTGCGTTATTCCATAACGTCCTGACGTCTCCATTCGTAAGTTATGGGGTTCCGAAGTGCAAGAGTGAATTCCGCCACTTGGAGCAAGATCAGCGGCTAACTTTCACGCACCGTCGTAAATCCACTCTTGTACTTCGAAACTCCGTAACTCACGATCGGATCATCGGTATGATACATTATGGTGTGCCATCGGGATTTCCACTATGATCTCTGGTCTATGACTTCTACGGTGCGCTAAAAATACGCGCTCCAAGAGAATGATATGTATTCGCCGGCCGCCGTCTCCAAAGTGCATTTTCTCACATTTGGTAGTAAAATCAAATAAAAAAGCAGAATATTTGTAGCCACATCGTGATTTACGATATGGAAAGGAATTGCTATTACTTGTGCGATCGAATCCGGGCAATCGATAAATTGTGATTGATACAAATATTACGTTTTCGTAAAAGCTAACAAACAAGCAAAAGGAAAATATTTCGCGAAGATATTAAAAGATTTAATACTGATCATTAAAATCAAATAAATTTATAATTATTTACGTTAAACAAAATATTTAATTACAAATTATATTTCATCTATTTGAAATATATAATTATTAATTCTTAAATGCCGTGTAAATGTGTAGAAAAAAATATCGTTCACCCTAAGATTCATTTTCCATGTCTCTTATTCTATATAATTATTTATAAAAATATTAATAGAGAGAATATAAACTTGAAGAAACCCATTAATGTAATATTAATATACGTACAATTATTATATAGAAACGTTAGGTTCTGCGATCGATTCCATATTCAACCAATATTGATATTAAATGGGTTATTCATACTGCTTTAGCACACAACTGTTCAAAGGTAGCGACATTATGCGCGCCAATATAGAGCTTACATGTACAGAGCAAATTATCGAATAATATTCTATTTAATTATTAAAGAAACTGCATCGTGATTTCTATTCAAACTGTCGATTAAAAGCTTTCGTATAAATATCTAAGCTATTGCGGGGTTAATAATGCTAAACCGCGTGCTTATGCACATATTAGTATTCGAATTTACATATGGCAGTTGTATGTCGTGCACCTAAGATATTATTCATACGAATACACATAACAATAATAATGGCTGCTTCATGATACAATTACTAACTAATATATGTTACATAAACGTTACATATACAAAATTTCACAGTAAATAAAATTTTATAGTAATAAAGTATTAGATATTTTCAATAGAGAGCTATATAAAACTCAAACAGTAAATTTATTAGACTTAAATTGGATAATTAGCTTGTCTTTATTCCCTCACTTATTTAATTTAAAACATAATTAAGCGAATATGATGAAATGAATAATTGTTATCTAAAATCATTATTTCAACATTGAAAATTTCAAAATTATAATCTTTTTTATTTGTATTAAAATTATTACAAAAATAAACGTGGTTTATATCGTAAAATATTGTTTATCTTAAATATATGATCAATTAAAGCAATTCCTTCTTTTGTTACATAGAAAAACAAGATATTAAATAAATGCAAAATTATATAGATTAAAATTGAATCGTAACATATTTTTCGAAGATTTTATTAATATTTTCGAGCATTAAAATTGTTTTTATATGTACTAGAATTGAAAAATAATTATAATATCCAAAAATGCAATTGCAACACTTTTTATTACTGGCGTCAAATTGTTAACAATCACGTGTGTAGATTTAATCCACTGAGGCGAAGCAATTGCAATATTACACATCACGTAGCCTACTAGACGCTGAAAAATTGTCATCTGCGTCTTAGCAGCTTGAATTCCCAAGCCGCACGCGAATGCACTTTAAGTGATTACAAAACTTCTTTCGCTCGACGTGGACTCCCCATCTTCTTGCTACGACAAAGTTTAACTCATACTAATTATTAGCATTAGACGGAGGAACGCATTACATAAATCATTATATCAAGCAAACAAAAGTGAGATCTCGTACATCTCACAGATTTACTTTAAATAACTTCTTATAAAGTTTAAAGTTTGCGAAACAAACGTTTTGTAAGCGAATCGTTTACATATTTAATTATAATGTAATATACGTATGAGTCAATAAATATCATACATTTATTTAGATGGACATACAGATTGTGATATTTTGATCGGTTCGCATTTACTATTTAACCGTTATATATGCTTTGAGTTTAGAATAGGTCACTAATTACGACTTTATCCGCTAAAAGTCAACTTCGAAGTTCCAAATTCGGCAGTTTAATGAAGAGAAACGTATTTGCTGCCTGTTATTTCAATACATGTGTTCAGTAACTTGCATTCATTTATCGACACGATTTTAGGGCATAATTGATTCATTATTCATTCACACGTAACTATCGCAAAAAATATGTCATTTATTATTAATTTATCTATTATAACAACGTAGCGATTATATCTATTTGTTGTAAATTAATACTTTTACTTATATTAGTACCAAGACAGTAGCAATTTTGCAAAAAATTTGATAAATTTATTCTCTCTTATATATCTCTTACGGTTTTATATTTAAACATTATTTTTAAAAACATCATATAGTTTTTCGTTTAATATAAATATTGTTTCTAACTATTAAACAAAAAAACGAAAATCGATCCAAGATTTTCTATATGTTTATGGTACAAGGCTACAATTGCGGTATAACGGAGAAGCAAGGGAAAAGGGCGAAGAACAGGCGCGACTAAAGGGAGACCGCTCGGATGTTGCTTCCCATCAGCCAAGAGAGTGAAGGTTAGTTGTGGTATACGTTTCTCTAGTCAAGGCACGCGCAACGCGTAATTGTGAGGATGTCGGAGGGTGCGCAAAATCGGAGACGTTAGGTAGCAACAGAGGGGTAAAACGGAGGCAAAAGAGAAGCAGCTGGAAAGCGTGGTGGAGGCATGCCGGAGCCGAGAGAGAAACCCGAGGTCATTCGGCGACGATAGCCGAGCGGTAGACGAACAGACGAAAAGGTGATGTCGACACGGGGAAGACGCGGGGCTGTAGCTCATTAAAGCACCCTAGTACTCACGTGGCATACGGAATTGGCAATAGAATCATCTCCCGATCATCGAGGTGATAAAAGTAATACTGCCAATACGGTGTGTGCGAACAATTGAAAATTAAAATCGCCGCAGCGATTTATCAAATAATCGTTGGCGAAATCCTTACCATAGTGGTCAATAACAAATAAATTCTTATCAATAAATACTCTAAAACTTTTGAAATTAAAATTACTGTTATAAATTAAAATTTAATAAATCTCCGTCTGCTCACTAAAAAATACATGTGTATAGATGACATTATTCATTGTCCTACTGATGAGCAATATCTATTTCATTTCCTATTATTTATGTATTGTGATTAGAAAGAAGAAAATGTAAATGTGATGTAAATTTCAAAATTAGAATTATTAAAATATACAAATTTACTTTAAAGGTAGACTTGGGCAAGTACTGAATTATATTTTTGTTGTTAATTTAAATAGAAATGTTGAAAAATTAATATATAGAAAGAAAAAGAATCAATTATATCTTTACAAAGTTTTAGAATTTTTAATGGAAGTATCTGAAATGTGAAAATGTTGAAAAGTTACAAACTTATATTAAAATGATAATTAAATCTGTTATTTTTACAATCGCCTCAGTCTATCTTATATACATATTTCACAAAATGATAATTTTTACAAAGAATGTCGAAGTAATACGCGGCTGTAAAAAGACAGTGAATAAAAGAAAAATTCGAAACGCGATACCGATTATTTAAGATTCTTACAAAGAATGAACATAAAGTCAAACGCATCGGGATAAATTTCCGCGGCCGGAACAACTGAGAAGAGATAAACGAAACTCCCGTTCATCCGTACATAGAGAACTAATAACGAAGTTTAAGAACTCCATAACTTGGCGGTAAATATTACAGTCGGCATACCGTTTGTAGCAAAGCTGAATTGTTCCGCTCTTAATCTCGCGATTGTTCGCGTTGGGTGTGGAAAATGTTTACAACTAATTTCAACGCATTCCGAAGGAGAAAAGCGCGATAAGAAATAACTCGTAATTTCGTCAGTTTCGGTACCGTGATCCCTACAATGCTCAACGTTTAAATACTCTTCAAGAAGTGTAACGCATGATTTTATCTCTGGTTAATTAAATGGAAACAGCTATAATGAATGAATCTCTCGGTACAAGTGCCTTAACCTGCTTCCACAAATCTGTCTGCATTTTGTCCAATTAAGTTTTCACTTGCCGAGCTTTACAATGCGTCTCGACGCTAATTTTACCCTACGTGTCTTTTCGACTGTTTCGCGGTTCGCCTTCGGTTACGGAGTCACGCTCGCCTGTAGTTGCGCATAGGGATAACTAGTTCATTTCGCGAGCGCTGCAATTTGCCCATGTACGATAATAAACTAACAAGAAGAGAGAAAAATCATCGAGATACCGGGAAAGAACCGCGATTTATCCGAGATCCGAGCGCGCTGTAATAACAAAAAAAATAGAAAAAAATAACAGAAAAACAGAAAAAAGGAAAAGAAGCTCCAACGGCAACCTTAACTTTTCCACGATCGACGATGCTCTTACAGTCGAGCCACGGCACTGCGCAAAAAACAAACTTTCGAACAAAAGTTTTCCTTAATTCCGCCCGCGAGTTGTCGGACGTACGTGACGAGATATTCCCTCTGGCGTCTTCCTAGGACAGAAGCCACGAACCTCTTCCTAGGAAGGACGCCAATTCCCTGTGCCGTCAAGAGCTCTGTCCTCCGAGACAGATGAAAAACGAGTGTCTGAGGAGGATGGCACATGGTTGACCCCTCGAGAAGGCTAGGATACCAAAAAGGATAGGCGTATGCACGTGGAATAATTCAGATTCTCTTATCGTGTGCAATCTGTTTCGATTTTCGAGAACGCGATATGAACCGAAGTATATGTCTACTTTGCAAAGAACACGAACAACTTTCTAGACATATCAAGGCTGGTAATATTTCATCGTGAATGTGTGCTAATTTTGTTTTTTCAGACCAACACATAAAAGGTGTATCGCTTGCACAGGAAGGTGCATTGCATAATGCAGTCTGAAAAGCGACGAACAGAAAATACCTCTGAATCTATTTTTTTTTGTTTGTTTCTGTCACCGAGTGTAAAGCGCTCAATCGAGTTGAGATCGGTTCTCGAAATAAGAAGCACAGATGCCCCGATGTGCGCGGAATAATCCAAGCAGCCATGTCGCCTATGATCCCTTTCTTTTCGCGAGCGCCGCGTCGCCATTTCCCCTCGTCAGCGCGTCTCATCCCTCTCTTGACTGCGCGTGGGAAAACAAACGGGACAGACAAGTTACAGCGGGGCAGCCGTATAGCAATGCGAGCGGCAAACCGGGCGAGGCGTTGAGGTATTTATATTGGCTTCTCGCGGCGTGACAGTGATCTACTGGGAATTCGACCCCCTGTCCTTCTTCGTCCCTTTGTCTCTCCTTTTTCCGCGTCTACGTTCCTCCACTTTTCCGCCACCTCTAATTCTCTCTCGCTTGTCCCTCTATCCGTTCTCTTTTGTCTCTTTCTCCCGCTTGATCCCTCTCTCTCTCTCTCTCTCTGTCTCACCCCCTGCCCATCCTCCCTTTTCACACTCGTGTTCCTCCAACTCCGTACCGCTCATTCCCTTTGACTCTTTCCACTTTCTTTCGCTCGCACACCAGCGCGCAGGCATCGTCGCTGCCATTTTCGCGACGTAGAAAACCAAGCTATACTACAGTGTCGAAGTAATAAAAGGCTGCACCGATCCTAGACAGCTATTAGGCCGTAGCAAAAGAGAGGAAAGAGAGGGAGTTTCTATCGTCCATCGGTGTTACAAGGACGAAAACAAAAGAGACCAACTTACGGTGCCTGATGGTCGCTATCGAACATATTGCCACATACGGATACCAGTTTGGCGTGCGGTACGTATACCGGACCACAATAACGTCAAATGGAAAACTTTTACCGTCGTGTTAGGATAGTAGAAGCAGCAGGTATCATGCTAGTGGGAATTATTGGAGTCGCGATAATATTGCGAGTGCAACGTAAGGATGTCTCTCGAGGAAAGCTGCCTGGTATACTCTAGTAACTCTCGCGCAAGAATAAAAAAAATGATTTCTATTAATATCGAACAGAAATATTAATTGTTAGCCCCGCGTAAAATATATAAAAGTTAAGTAATAAACTTAATAAACTTATGAATTTAAATATTTACGATAATTTGACGATTTACAATCATCGTAATATTATTGTAGTGTTATCATATAACGATGAAATATATAATTATATTTATCGTGCTTCTCTATCTAACAGAAAATCCAATATGGATTTATTTCATTTTGCACAACACGCCGTGAAAATGAATTTATAAGGATGGATGCTAAATCGTTGCATTCAGCGCGTAAAAGAGAGGAGGGTGCAACCGGATGAGCCTACGCTGCCACCAAAATAGCCAACCATAAAAATGTCCGATGGAAATGCAATTAAAAAATTACTGGCTCGTATATATCCACTCGGCGTTGACCTGTCGGACGCTGCTTGTTTTTTTGGTCACAACAAATCGATTGGTATTAACAGCGACATGCTTGCGTATAGCCACACGTATAGACATGCAATTTTCCAACATTGCCTTGATATTTTATTTTGGTAGACATTATATGGAGATGATAAGTGATATTTGCAAATTTTATAACAATAAATTTCGATATTCTTGCACAATATCGATTTATCTATTTTATGATTAGAGATAAAACTACATTGGGAATCTAACTACATTGGGAATCTCACTACAATTAGGGGAACCCGGGGCATAACGGGAATGCTAAGGTTTATGCAAGTTTACAACGTATTAAAAATAAATAAATGAACTTTGTTTGGCACTAAAATATTCTTTGAAATATCCACTATAAGGAAAATGCAAGTTTTACTACAAAAGAATAGTTTGAAAGGACGAAATTATTGTTTTTCGAAAACGCGAGTTAACCTTAGTATGGATTTTATGCGGAGCATAATGAGATACCTTATGAAACTTGTTTATTTCTCAAATATTAATGTCCAAAACTTCTTAGAAATGATTTTTTACAACACGCAACATATGTAAAAATGTATTATTACACTTTCAGTAATAACAATTATTACACTTTTCTTATTATAGTATACCTACATTTTTCTCATTAAAAATATAAATAAATATTATTACAATATAGGTAAATGAAAATCAAAATGTGGTGTAATAATTTTTGGTACAATATATTGCACAACATAACATATACTGATATATTATATGAAAAGGAAAAAAAAAACATTTGTCCCGTTATGCCCTGAAATGTATAAGTTTACTTTAGGTAATATAAATCATCGATATTTGCACAGACACGTTACTAAATTGACAAGAAAAGATCATTTAATAACGTAAATATACTTACGGTAATAAAAAATAGAATTTTATCTTTGTTTAGCATATGTAAATGTCTCAAAGAAATTGTAACTCAGTCGCGGAGAGCATAGCGAATGCATTAAATAATTTCTAGCATCTTTCAGCTAAAAATAATATGGAAACTGGTAATAACAGCACGCAGATAGGGACATCTAAGATTAATAATTTCCATACATTTCGTTACATGGCAGCATCTCTATAAAGAGATATCGACCATATCCCATTATACCTCGTGGTCTAATTATACCCCGCTTTCCCCTATAGATGATAGCAGATTACATAAATAAATGAAAAACATGAAAACAGTCGCGAATCAAATTGTATAATAGTCGAAGCGCAGTAGAAACAAGGTTATATGAATAATTCTCTTAATCTTCTAAACAATTGGATAGTGAAGCTGTAACTATTCAATGAATTTTATTAACGTGATTCCTGTAGCAAAAGTACGATTAGAGATAGAATTTTTATCGGAACGACGTTTCGTCCTTCTTTTTTGGGAGGGGAAAGTTGGAACCGCATCGAGACTACCAAAGAAAGAGTAGAAGTCAAAGGAGCGGAAAAGGACGCACGGCGAGGGGATAGAACCAAGAAATCGGGATAAAGAAGGAAGAGAGCAGCGGTATCCGAACGGAGAAAATTCGGGCATCGCTATAGAGAACGTGGGCTGTTCGAGTTGCAGGGATGTCGCGTACAACTTTACCAATATCCAACACAACAGTACGAGAGATGGAGAGAGAGAGAGAGAGAGGGGGGAGCGAGGAGGGAAGAGGACGTGTGTGCCAGATGATACGTGTGTATACTACATGCCGAAGATCTCGTTTGGTCGGTGTCCGAATGGACGATGAATTTACACGAACGGTGAGATATCTGGGAAACCTGAATACCTAGTCGAGTATGTCGCTCCCCGTGTCCAGACATCGATCGGGGATGTATGCGGATTAATGCATCGCGATCACTGCCGGAGGATAGCGGACGATTTATCGGGAACTGCGAATAACTTTATCTATGCGGGCGCGACGGGCCGGCGATTTCCAAGCGAATTGCACGGTGCTTACTAACATTGATTGAAATAAGGACAGGTCGAAGCGCGGATACGTGCACACTTGCAAAATTGCAAATTTTGGAGTTATCTGAACTTATCCCGTACTCGAACTTCCCATTAAATTGAATCCGATTGGATTCGAGCTGGACTCTCGAGCGTCTTTATCCAAAAACTCTCTCGCATCTCGCTAATAACGTATGTGCGGGATGATGAACATCTCGGACCGCGACTGTAAATCAAAATATTTGTCGATGTTGTTTTCACAACCGAGTGGAGCAGGCGTGTCCCAAAGTTGCGTCTACCGTTGTTGTTATGAAAGAGCGAGAGAAAGAGAGAGAGATACACGAAAACAGCTACAGGAAGAACGAAAGTTACGGGATAACTGTTGCGAGACGCGAAAGAGGCGCAGTCGAGCAGACATTTCCTTCCATCGGGGGTGATTTGAGCTACAGGATGTCGCGCGCAACTTTTCCAATATCCATCAGGAAGGTACACAAAAATGCATATAGACTGACACGTGCGAATTTACACGTACACAGGAACATATGAAGTAATCGCGCGATTTCTTTCTAACGAGAAGTTACTGTCTGTCACTCTCGCGATGCCATCTAAGTTTCTTTCATTGATTCCGTAAATCACGATCACGTACGCTTTATGCTCGAACGCGAGATAAAAGTGTTTCAAACGCGAAAGAGAAAGGCGATCCCGGTTTCCGTCTTCTACGCGAACACATTCTCGTTTACATTAGTATTTTACCGATAAAACATACATTTACATACTTCGCAACTCCTCATGTAGATTTATTCAGAAACAAGATAGTACTTTTAATTCGTGAGAAGTATTCTCTCTTTCTAACGTTTTTCTTACATATTTTAGATTATTATGTACAAAAATTTTTTAACTTTCTTATAATAATCCAGTTTCCTATTATTTTATTATCGTTTTCTTACACAACATTTACGTAAATATGTTGCTAGATACTGAAATAGAATTTAAGCAAACACTACGTTCATTTAATTTTTGAATGGAACATCATCCGTTTTCTTCTCAAAGCTTGACCCACTTCGCGTGATATCGTGATCTCACACCCTTCATCTTATTATCCTGCACCCATGCATTTTATACGTGACCAGCACATCCAAATAGCATACAAAGAAACCATTAAATGGCGGATAAACAGCACTCGTTCCCGTGTCTAATGGCTCTCATACGTCTCGGTCATATTCGTTCCGCGATCCACATGCCGGATACGATATATATCTACGCTCGCGGTTGTGAAACGCGATATGAATATTTACAGGGATGTTGGTAATGATTACACGACGAATACGTGGATCTTTCTGCAGATTTGGCAACCTCGGAAAATTTATCGAATATATAGTTCAATCCGCTGTTATTTACGCAGTTTTCTTAACGTTCTTACTCACGCAAGATGATGTATTTTACACTACAACATTATACATTTATTTCTATTGACGTTTCACACAATTAGATTGATTTAGAGTTATATAAAAATTAGAAACGTTTCAAGTGAATAATTAATATACCATTGAGAAATTAATATCTTTGTGACATTTTTTTACAATGCTCTTTTAATGATTTTCAGATTATTTTGTGTATTTTGTTCCCCAAAATGAAGATCTAAAAACCATCGGCCATGTTTCATATTTCATTAAATCCCACCACCTTTTAATTTCGACTAATTAATATGATAATTTTGACTAATTAATGTGATAAATATTAAACTACAAACTTGACAAATGATATATACATGTATATCATTAACGCGTACAATAGCAGTTAATTACAGCGTAAGACAGACCGTAGCGAATAAACTACGATCAAAATTATATGCCTTTTATTGCACATTTATAACCCTTAATGATTGATAGTGTACGAATTCGCATATTCGTTTCTCATCATTAATGATTCCGAGATTCCATCTATGTAGTATTCAAACTGTCTGCCATTGTAAAACCCCACTTTTTTTATAAAGAAAGCGATGAAAAATGTTTGTAAAAAATAGAGCAATGCTTTTGAAAACAATATCCTCGAATATCTCATGAATCCTCATCATTTTCATCTCGCGCTTCTACGTTCTAAAATATTTGACCGGTTTCTCACGCGAACATTGGCGGGAATAAAGAGTACAAAACGTATCTGAAATCGAAACCCTCCGATCTTTCGGTGTAAAAAGTATCTCGAAAAAAAACGTTGATATTTTACTCGAAATAAGTTCGATAAAAGTTAGCGTGACATCGATATCTGTCCTAACAACCGATTTTTTCGAATTTTTATGGATATTTAAAATTACACAGAGAGAATCGAGTAAAACATATTAAAATGATAAATCAGACATTGTATAATGCTCATATCATTTATTATGTAAAATGTGCGGAATGTGAGCGGGTCCTTATGCAACGAATGAAGTGAACGAATCCAGAGGTTAAATATTGATTTTCTGCCCGAGTGTTCAGTCTCGTTCGCTGCACAAAATCCGTAAATTACCGTGGACTCGATAATTATTTCCCGATGAAATAAACCGGAAGTCGCGATTAGCTGATTGGGAAAATAAATAGCGAAGGCGTATCGGCGCACGGAGTTACCGATTATATTTTTATTTTGTCACGGCTTTTTATGAACGATGACGAGCTGCCGCGAAAATATGTGCATACTGCGTGTTGACGTACGTCTTTACTGAATATTGGTAAAATTGTATGCAACACTGAACACTCTGTAGGTCCGGCGGTGCTTTCAATAGGACTAAAATCAGAACGCATTCGGCAAGTCGAGTTCGCGACCTACATTTGAATTATCAAACGGTTCTTTCCTTCGTAGCTTTTTCGTTCACTTCTCAATTCACAAAGCACGAAAGTCGTCCACGAGCGATTTAACATTGTGGCATCTTTATACGGCTGTTAAGTCAGTCCATCAGTAACATAATTTTCTCAAATACCATCTAAGAAGACTTTACAGACAGAGAACGTTTACGAACATAATCTTATCGCAAGGTTCCGAAACTTTTTCATTAAATTCTTTACTAGAAACATAGGCGACGATATAACAACGTATAACGACGACTAATCATAATTTTGCAATTATTTAAAATACAATAATGGTAAATTGTAATTAGAGCCCGGATGAGGGCTGCAAAGCGACGTACTATTCGTGCTGAGCATCGCTGAACGTTGAGAGGTAGTGATGAGGAGTAAAACAATAGTACAGAGTGGGGAAATGCTTTGGGCATTAACCGCTGCTGCGTATAGTCTTACTCGTTTAGCGTTCAGTGACGCTCAGCATAAATGTCAAAGCGTTACAGCCCTCATCCGGGCTTTCATTATAATATGAATGTCTGAAAAAGACGAAATGATAGATTTTTTTGTGTTATTTGAAATCATTTTCTTAAGATATCAGGGAAAATCATCATCACTCTTTGATTTTCAGCATAAATCATTGTATAAACTTAAATTAAGCTTAAATTAAGAGATTCTATTAAAGCAAATATCACCTGAAATTATTAGAAATCACATACTTACAATCTGAAAAATATTCGCCTCGACATTTTTGCTGAAAAAAGGATTCACTCCAAAAGATCAGTTACTAAAAATATCTCTTTGAAATATATTATACATATATGTATATAAAGATTGCTTTGTCACTTTTTGTATAATTCAGAGTTGATATTTTAAAAATGTCCGTCTGTTTTATTAAATAATTATATTATTTTACATAGGTGTCGCATTTTTACTGCATTTTGAATTATGTAAGAAATCTAATCTATTTTTTCTAAAGTTTCTGGATATTTTAAACTACCTCTGTCTGTCTTCTCTCTCTCTCTTTCTCTCTCTCTCTCTCTCTCTCTCTCTCTCTCTCTCCCCTCTCTCTTCTCTCTAAATAAGCTAAAATTCGATATATATACAGGGTGTCCCGTGACTCGAGGTCCATATATTAAAGGCGTGTTATTGAAGTTATTTAGAGTTGAAATTGTTTAATAAACATATGTCCGTAAATGCTTCCTAACAGAACTACAACCATTGAAAGTTGATGTGAATATTTGAAAAAGGAAAGAAAAAGAAATAAAACATTTAATTTAACTTGTTTATTTACAAACGTATTGCAAATTCTGTTTAAAATTATCTCCTGCAGATTCAATATAAAGTCTTGCCCTGCGTAAAAGTGATCTAACAGTTCGTTCCACCATGCCAGGAGAATTTCTTATTAATTAATAAGACAATTATTAATAAACATATTGATAGGCAATAAGACAAGAATTAATAAAACAATACCAGACTGACAGAAAATGTTTCAAATATTCTCATCAACTTTCAATGGTTGTAGTTCTGTTAGGAAGCATTTACGGACATATGTTTATTAAACAATTTCAACTCTAAATGATTTCAATAACACGCCCTTAATGTATGGACCTCGAGTCATGGGACACCCTGTATATAAATCATCGTTTATGGTGACTTCGAATTTTAGCTTATTTTTAGATATCTATCTATCTATTTATCTATCTATCTGTCTATCTATCTGTCTATCTATCTGTCTATCTATCTGTCTATCTATCTGTCTATCTATCTGTCTATCTATCTGCGCAATTCAAACACTTTACGATCGTTTGTGTTACATATTTGCTGCGATCGTAAATCAGAAATCAGCTCCAACAATGAGGTTCTCTCGCATCGATACAGAAGGAAAACACGATACGCGTCTTTTTATCCTACTCTCGACGGTTGAGATTCGATAAATTTTCTTCGCTGTACAGACAGAAACCGCCTGCACAATTTCTGTCCAATCAGGGGCTATACGGAACAGAAGGAACCAAAGAGAAGAAAAGCGGAATAGAATGGAGCGACAGACGAAAACAAAAGCATTATCGATTAAAAAAATCACGCAAGCGCCTAGAAAATTCTGCTTTATTCTGTTTTTAAGTAAGAGAAAAACTAGTTAAAAAGTAGTATGGAGATATAATCTACAGAATAAACTAAAGCGTCCTGAAAATATGCAAGGAGGATCTGCAAAAGGTAGATGCAGTTCGTACGGAAAAACATAGTGAAACGTGAAAGGTTACGTATTTAGGATCGATGGTAACTCTGTCACTATAATTTATCGCGTCCGCTCCATTCCGATTCGCTCTTTCGTTCTACCTTCCGCTTCCTCCTTTGTAGATTTCAATTATTTTCTGGTGTTCACTCACACCATGTTACGAAGCAGAATTGCAAAAATCTACTGTACACACACACACACACACACACACACACACACACACTCCCACACACACATCTACACATATATTCGTTTTTTATGATACATACCAGCGATTTTCTTCTTTATTACATTGTAAAAAGTCCCAAGATAACGATGCAAGATCAGTTTAAAGATTTTCTAATGAGATTGTAACAATGTCAATGGCAATATTATGAAAATCTTGCTACGAAATTTGAAAAGAGATGCGAGATAGATAACTAATCTAGATCAGTGCGACCATCGTTTCATCTTTCCGTGTCCGTACTTCCATATCGAACGTATCGGACAAACCACATTGCACGCGTACTCGAGCCTGTTCTATCTCGATCGAAAACCAACGGACCAATCCGAATCTCCCTATCGATACTTCTCTTTTTGCTGAGTAACCGCCTCCTCAAAATCACTGCGTCCACGACACGTGGCGTATCAACACCACGGAGTAACAATCAGGAACTCTGATTGATTTCGCAGTTTGTCGTCCGAATTGGTTGTCTTTCTATGTGTGATTCTGTCGCACCGCCGCCTTTTTTTTCCTTTGATACTTTCTTCGCTTTTTGTACATGATGATTCGTATTTCATCCACGAAACTAAAGAAATTTGATCAATGTCATGTGTGAAACGTACCTTGTCAATCAAAGTATACCATTGGTTTAGATTTATTGAGAAGAATAGGATAAAGCGAATAAAACAGTATTATAAATGGCGTGATTTTATTAACTTATCACATCAATTTAATATAAGAGATAATCAGGCGAATATACTTGCAGTCTTAAAAAATGTCATCTGATAATAAAGAGATGATAGTATTATTCTAAATTTATTGGCATAATGTCTCAATATAAACTACTGCCCGGCGGCACTGTCGAGTAACGAGTCGAACCGAAGTTTATCGACGTTCTCTTACCTAATCCCACATTTCCACTGCCTTATCGTTGGCGAACTTCTTCGAGGCGCCGGGGTGTACTCGCCAGATATAACTCAGTAGTAGAACAGTGTTAGAAGATAAAGAAACGATATTTTATTTGGGCTCGCAGTGCGAATTTCTCTCGATTTCCTCGAACAACGCGGGGGTCGTCGAAAGCCGATTTTTTTCCGACCGTGCCCAGCAGGTAAAGTAATTTTACAGGCAAATACGCCGCTTTGCGGATTTTACGTTAAAAAAGAAGCAGAAAAAAAAAATACTAGCGCGATGGCAGCTACATGACACCGTGGCGCACACACATTGACGTATGCGGTGCAGTTTGTGAGTGAACGGCATGAAGTGGTCGGGGGGAGAGGAGGATGTGAAAACGAGAGAAACAGAGAAAGACAGAGAGAGAGAGAGAGAGAGAGAGAGAGAGAAATTTCTCGAAAAATAAAAGCATCGGGGCATCATTTTTTTTTATTGGCTCGACGGCGAATCGTTATCACGCCATTTGCTGCAGCCCGACAATAATCCACCCGATCGAATCAATGATTGTAGGCCATTTTCGCGAGGACGTTCTATTTTCAGCGCATACGATTGTACTTTCGGACAGCCAGACTCGATTCCTACGTACATAAAGCGGATCCCGCATGCATGACGTCGCCATCCGCGGACACCTTGCCGCGCATTTTAACATGACATATTTGCGCCTTTGAATCCCATTATTTTCTTACCACTCGCGGCATCATACGTATTCATGATACTCCCGTGGGACGTGAGAAATATGTATATATATACCTGAATATCTTTTTGCCCGCCTTATTCAGATTAGGACGAAACTTTGTTACATAAAATTGTGACATAACAGAAACTGACATCGTATCCAAATTTCTTGCGTACTTTCATCGAGGATACCATCGAAATTTACACATATTATCGTCGCAAAACGCACAACTACTACATAGCAGTTATCAATAAATGCATACGCTTCTACTATAAGAATAGATAGGAAAGTAGTAGAGGTGTGCGAATAGTTCGAATTCGAATCAAATCGAATCGAATCACAGTAGATTCGATTCGATTCGTTTTCGAATCTAAAAGGTTTGAATTCGAATAGTCCGAGAATTTCGAATCATCAATGGTTCGATTTCGAATCGATCGCCTATTTTGATTGCTTCATTTATATCTTCCGCGCGACCAATCTTGTATCAGCGCATAATAAAGAAGCAGGAAAATTTGTTATGTAAATCCGGGAAATTTTGATTCGAATTCGATTCGTATTCGAATCGAAGAGGTTCGATTCGATTCGATTCGACGTGAAAATTTCAGATTCGATTCGATTCGATTTCGAACATGTTATCAAAGATTCGATTCGATTCGATTCGACTTTCAAATACTTGATTCGCACACCTCTAGAAAGTAGATACATTGATGTAAAATTTTAAACTTTCTATGGAATAATATATATCTCTAATTTCTAACTTTTAAAAATGGACGCAATCATCTCTTAAGGAACACCTTAACTTTACGAAGTGCACGTGTGCAGGGGGTTTAACGATCCAATTAGCAAGCATTGGTAGAATTTCCCGCCGGATAAACGAGCTTTGGATTACGCCCGCGAGTTAGCCGGACGCGCAAAAATATCGATCTGCCTTTTAACATGCCTGTATAGAAAAAAAAACGAACAGGAAATCTTTGGAATGCAGGAAGCGACAATGAGCGCGCCGCGCGAATGCCGATCGTATGTAAAAAAAAACATGCCACGCAGCGCGTGGTTTTCGATCGGCGGGACGCTGCAGCGCGCGCCATTCTTCGCGTCCTTTTCACCCTCTCTGACCCCTTTCTTTTTTTTTCGTCGCCACGCCGTGCCGTGCCGTGCCGCGCCGGAAACTCCCGCGGTCGGCAGCGAAACATTTTTCCATGGACGTGGGTGCGCGCCGACATGTGGAATGAGGCACGGTTCGCCGGTTGAAAGCTTTTTAATGACCGGCAAAACGACAGATCGCACTTGGACGAGGCTCGTGGACGCGAAGAGGAGGGGTCAATTGTATGTATTTCGGATTTCATTCCTTTTCATGCTAATAATCAACTGGCTTATGACCAATCACGAATTGTTTATTTATCACATCCAAATCGATACTCAATCCTTTTACATCGGAAAGCTTTTTACATCGTTATTGATTTACGCGGGATATTGAGTGTGATTGTTAATGAGAAAAACAGGTCATTGCTTGATTTAATATATTTGGTACAAATATTAAGTAAAATTAACAAAATATTATATCATATTATTTTAGCGCAGTTATTTACACTAAAAGTCAATAGAATGCTTTCTCAATTTCACTTGAACTTAATTTTAAAGCGAATCAAAATCGATGCTAAAAGAATGAAAGAACAGCTTTGAAAGAATAACTATGATTTTCTTAAAGTAAAAACTTAGATATTGATTTCTCCTTATTGTTGCATTTTTTTAAAAATAGATGCGTTCTACATTTAATTATATGATCAAAATAATTCTAACATAAAAAAAATAATTGTAAAATTGCCCATTTCTATAAATGGACTTAAGAGAGTGCACGTATCGTATACTATATATTGAGGTTAACGATATACAAAATTATGTTTGAATCTTTTTAGAAAAAATATAATATATCCTCTACACCGTTACTCTTTCCTCTTCTCTCTCCCTCTCTCTCAGGATATTAAAAACTTATAAATATGCAGATATCACAGTGAGAAGACGCGTGATGATCAAAATAACCGGTTCCACATCTCGCGCGTAGTTAAGGCTGAAACACACACTTTTCGTAAGACGGAACACTAAGATTTCGACCAATCGTGTTGCTCGATTCGGCCGTCCGTATCCGTAGCCGGCCGAATCGAGCAACGCGATTGATCAAAACCTTACTGTTCCGTCTTACGAAAAGTGTGTGTTTCAACCTTAAAGGCCTTCACACATAAAATCGCGTAAGGACGTAAAACGTAAGCGTAAGAAAATCGACCAATCCCAATCAAGTATTGTGCTGTCCGTAACCTCAGTAGGGGAAAATACTCGATTGGGATTGGTCGATTTTCTTACGCTTACGTTTTACGCGATTTTATGTGTGAAGGCCTTAACGATCGCGAACGCAACGAGATTCGACAGTGCTCCGGGAAAAGTTCTTAATTGAATACTTCGTCGTTAATTAAGAGTAGGATCTGGATACGTGGGAGATCGCGCCGCGTTTTTCGCGATTGCGAAAGACGAAGCTAACTTTCGCTCGC
Organism: Aphaenogaster floridana; assembly: GCA_003063835.1. Classification (NCBI taxonomy): domain Eukaryota; kingdom Metazoa; phylum Arthropoda; class Insecta; order Hymenoptera; family Formicidae; genus Aphaenogaster; species Aphaenogaster floridana. The sequence continues at coordinate 1,114,538 of NJRP01000040.1, read as the reverse complement.
ATGGGAGCGAGCGCGCACGGCACATACGCACGCGTACGTGGCCAGCGGAAATGCACGATCGTTAGCGACCGAAGGGGATGAAATGACTTGGCCCAAGGCTAACGCAATCAGCATTCCCGGTTTAATGAGCCCCGTATCCACCCCCGCCTCTCTTTATCACTTTCTATCCTTGCTACGCGCAAATGTTTCCACTACCACAGTCTGGCTATCTCTTCTGCGTCGCTCTTAAGGATTGTACACTGTCCCCGTTGCTCCAGAGGAGACAGTGGGGGCTAGCAATCGTAGCCGGGGTAATTACTACCCTTTCAAAATAGACACTCCCGCCGAGCAAGCAGCTGAGCGAGGTGAGTTTAGCGATATAGCAGTTAAAGAATCAGTACGAGAAATGCGAGGAAAGGAGGAACGAGGGTAATAAAAAAGAAAGAAAAATCAGCACAGAGAGAGAGAACAAAATGAGAAGCGAAGCTGGAAAGAGAGACGGAGAGGGAAAGGGAGAAAACAGGAGCGAAAAAGGAAAGGACAGAACTAAACGTGTAACAAAAATAAAAGATCGAAATAAAGAAGAGCGCAATGAAAGATATTAAAACATAATTTTCAAAAAAAAAAAACAAAACAAATTAAAGCTAAAAGAACCGTAAGGATAAGAAAAGAAAACGAAATCAAGAAGAACGAAAAACAACTCCTTAGTGAGGAATGTGGAAAAGTTTATATAAGAAAGAATCTCGTGAAAGAAAAACGAGCAAAGGAGAAAAAAAATTAAAACGCGAGAGGAGAGAGAAAGAGAGGGGGGGTAGAATCAAAAAGAGAAGAATAAAGCTGAATATAGTATTTAAAGTAAAAGATTGCAGGAGAAAAAGCAATTTTGAAAATTAATACAGTAGATATATGAACAAGTAAAAACAGAAAGAAAAAAAAAATCAGAAAAGTAAAGAAGTAGGCCAAGGGCAAGAAATGTAGAAAACTGTATGGAGAAGACCGAAAGGGACGAAAGCAGATAAAATGAAATCTGTGCATCGTTCCGCGCTAAAGTGCTGAAAAGTGTTCCGATGTGTCCGCGCTAATCGGGGCGTCAAAGCCCCCTTTCGTTCTATCTTACCGAGCGGAGCCGTCTTCGACTATATAAGGCGGAGAGAAAGAGGATGAAGGGATTTGGCGCGGGTTGGCACGGAGGGTTGGAATATCAAGGATTTTCGCAAAATCTGGCCCACTCTGTGCGCTGAGCTTAATCGTTTAACGCTGTCGTCTTGTCAAGTAATATGATCGAGAAGCAAATCGACGTGACATGTTTTTAGTTAACAGGCTCGAAAGGTGCGTGATTGCAAAAATGCGTGATTGCATCGATTGGCGAGTTAATCTTTCATTTCGCGCCGACGTCCCATCGACGGACATATTATATTTTATGAAAACTGTATATTTTATGAAAACTGATTGTTGCCAAATTGCCGAACTGTAAACTGATAAGCTAATCACACGTTGTATTATAGTGCAGTTACGGCAAACTTAACGCGGATGAATCATTATTGGCCGATTATTACCCAATTTTGTATAGTACAGATTTGTTGGAGTTTATATCTTTTGTTTATACAGCGATAAAAACCGCGCATGGAATTACTCACGATATACCGATTTTCGCGTAATGTTTATTAATAAGTCCAAGTGTATAGAAAAATATGCGCATATTCTCGATACGTTTCTGAATACGCGATATTGAATTGAATGGATATCGCGCCAACGTGACAATCCATAATTCGTTTTGATATATGCTCTTTTGCTTCTGAAAGACTAAAATAAAATAAAATCATACAAATATACACAAACGATTTAAGAAGATTTAAGAATTTGAGCGGAGATAGAAGCATAAATGCCGGATTTACAAGAGAAACCGCGCCGAAAAACAGCTTATCTAGGAAAGCTGGTATTTTCATGCAACTTTCTCCGTAATGCGTTCTCACTCCCTTCCGCGTATTGAGGTAAACAATACAATTATCCGGCTCATTTAATCTCCAATAATGTAAACGCCCCATAATTTAACTCTCTCCCGTACAACGTAACATCGGGGCATCATGTCTGGGAGTACTTCCAGCATCGCCAATGGCTGTTAATAACAATGCCGGTACCCTAAAGATGCGGCAAACGAGCGAGCGAATAATTACGATATTATCCGCCTCAATATTTTATCCATTTTGGTACACGGAAACTGCTCGCCGCAAATTCTTCGATCGAAGGGGGGTTACCGCCACCACCGCCGCCGCCCCTCTGCCTTTACCTCGATCTATCCACCTTATGACCCTGCTACTTTCCTTCTTGGGGCCCGTAAATCGATTACTCGTCGCCGTGTCGAGTACGGCGTTCGTAAATTAGCACCGAGGCGAACGAGCGTGAGCGAAGTGGTTCGACAAGGTGGTACAAAGTCGAGGGTCGCCTTCTTTACGAGGGTTCAGCCTCCGGTGGGGGTGGTTAAGCGGCAGGCTTTAGTGGCACTTACCATCGCAAACATTATTTTATCATTTTAATGGCAACCTAAGAGAGAGAGGAGGCCGTAGAGAAGAAGAGAAAATGAGAAAGAAAAGAGAGGGGAGGGGGAGTTACAGAGAGACCGGTGAAGTACAGGTGGATAGAAGCGAAAAGTCGATTCTGAAGCAGGAAAGAGGCATAACTCGACTTTGTGGTCTGAGGTTTCTTACCGGCTTCGCCTTCTCCCAATACTCCCCTCCATTTCTTCTTCTTCTTCCCCTTCTCCTCATTCTCCTTCTCCACTTTCGATCTCATCCCGCTTCCTACAATTGACCCTCGCGTCTCCCTCCCGCCCCTTCCTGTCTTATATAAGATTACGCTTGTTACGACAGTCTTCGCTCGACAAGGCGGCCTCATCCGTCCGCTTGGCGTGTTGACTTCGTTAGGGAGGACGAACCGCTTTAATTCACTACCCTCTCGCTATTCCCCTCGAGCCGCCTGTACTACAAACCAACCTTCTTCGGCGCAATGATTCCGCAACTGCCGATTCTCTTTCCCATTCTCACTCTTTCTTTCTCTTCTTCTCTTTTTTTCCTTCGTTTATCTATCCACGGAAAATAAATTTTTCGCTACCATAGCTAATCATGATTTGCTAAACCTTGTTTGTTGTCGTGACTATAAATTTCTAAACTACAGTAAACCGTTTTGCATCGACAGCAATAAAATAGGTATCACAGCAAACCGTTTTGCACCGACAGCAATAAAATAGATATCACAGCTAAGATGTTAGCTGTATATATATAACAATTAAAATTAGCTACCACACGCAGTTTTTAGCTACGGTAGCTACTTTTTTCCGTGTCAAACATCGAGCAATTTCTTCCCTTCCGCACTATCATATGAGTTTAATCTGACGCATATAAAATATGATACTATTGAAAAATATATATACATATCTACAAAGAATATTTTAAAATTAATTTTATTATGAGAGAAAAAATTGAGAACAAATACATTTGCCCTCTAGAAAATGCCTTCCTCTATCTATTCTATGTTAAAAAATATGTATTCTCAAATATTTTTTCTCAAATATTTTTCTCAAATATTTTCTCATATAAAACGAATCTTAAAATGTTCCTTGCAAATATATTTCCCAACGGTATGACATTTTTATGTTAAATTTCGTTTATCATAAATCTGCACAGTGTCCCGCTGTTATCATCCCTTCCATCATGCTTTGGACGTGACGCGATCTATGGCTGCCAGGATGCTTGTCTTTCATCCAATCTTAAAATGCTTTCAGTCTCTTAAATTTTCTAGACCAAATAAGCCACAATCCTGTAATGTCTCTTTTATTATATTGAAGGGACCTCTTTTTCCGATCTTCTTTCATCTCGCTGTAGTTTTGGCCACGTCGCTTCGTATCTCCAATGGCTTCTTTCTTCTTCTTCCTTCTTTTTCTTCTTTCTCTCTCTTCTTTTTTTCTTTCTTCATCCTAAAGCCCTTTTGGTTGTGTTTTTTTCAGCGCATGCCTATCATCAAGCGTAATCTTCTTTTTTGCCTTCATCTTTAATCCTTTCTCTTGTAAATCATAATAATACTCACTATACAGAGCGAATTTCAAAGTACTTTGCAAAAATAGTATCTGCTATCTAGATCGTAACAGTTTTTTCTTTCACCATCACTTGTTCAGCATATGCAGCTTTAACATATAAATTTCAAACAGCCGACTGAAAGGATTCCATTCTTTGTCAAATATTACCCACGTTTATATTATTTCTTTTCAAATATTACTTCTTTGCGTTTCCTTGCTATTGTTTAACAAATATGTTTATTTCTGTCCAATCTATGCTGCGTTAGAATGTTTAATCTATTTTATTTCGCTTTATTCTATTAAATGTTTAATGCGTTTTGATGTATTTTCTGCTTTCTTTCTTTTGTACTCTAGATCTTTTTATAACTTGACTTTTAACGATAATCTCACTATATTTCTGTGTCATTCACATAATAACGCGCTTTTAAACAAAATGAGCAAGTTATGTACAGCATATTTGATACAAAAACAAAAATGTCGAACTCTTAAGAAATCGAAGAATCGGCTTTTCGTCATTTCGCTGTCTTTTTTACAATTTTTCGAACCGGATAAAAATCAATTTCCTTTCTCACCGCCTTGGGAGAACTCACGCTCGTCCCTCTTATTTTCACTCTTTCATCTCTCCTTATCTTCTGCTTCATCAACCGTGCGATCCGTACAGTTTCATCTGTTTCTGTCCTTAACGGCTTTCGTCGTCTACTCCATCTGCTTTTTCTTCCGACTTTCTTACCGGCCATCCGAACATAAGGCCGAGGCCTCTCACCACTCCTTCGGAGATATCCATCATCCTTCAACGCAGATTTTTAATAAAACTTCTACAGCCTCGGCCACGCAGCCGCTGCTCTGCTCTCCTCGGCGCTGTGCCTCCCGTGCTGTGCTTAATATTTCATCCCATCTATAGTGATCATCTACGAAGCCCCTGATTTGCCTTCAACGCTCCTGGCTTGCCTCACCCCTCTCTCTTTCCTTGCCTGTACGAACAACGAGGCGATCGATTCCACAACGGGACCATTGTGGCCGGTATTCAAGTCGTAAAACGTGTCGTCGACCCTCGCTGTCAAATAAGATTGCTACTTGTGGGGAACACAATCTAAAACTAATTGATCCTTGAAATATGCTATTAGAAACAAAAATATAAGAAACACTTAGGTTTTTATTTAAATTTTAAGATTTATAAGATTTACAAGATGAAATAATCCTTTTTTTTGAAACATTAATATTTACTAAAAATAGCAAGTTTTTTCTATAAACAATTTTGTGTAACACACATATTTTAATAATAATGCTTGAAAATAAATGATTTTAATTTCAAATTATTGTTACCGAAATGAACGATGTAAAAGATTATATGACTGGATTGTGATAAAAGATGCGCGAGCGAAGCTATGTATTATACGAAAATTTCAATTTCCTGCTTCTTTGTTTCGTGAGAATATATAACGTAACATAATTTTTACATCGTGAGATAACAAATAAAGAGTAGGCCACTTTTAAAGTTACAAACTATTTTCTCTAAAACTATTAGGATAGCGACAACTTTCTTTTTTGATATTTTAAGATTCGTTATATTTATCAAACAAATGGGGTACCACTCTAGTATATATTATCTTATTTTAAAATTATCTCTTAAGAAGGCACTTTTAGGAAAGGACTTTCCCATTATATTCCCTTAACTATGTCAAATATAAAAAAAATTTATTTTTAAAAAATCGCTATCTGTATATTACACATATTTTGTATGTAAATTAGCACTTGTAAATTAATTGACCATACGTCCTAATATTTATAAAACTTATAATATTAATAAAAGTTTGTCCCCGTGTTAATCACTTAACGAAAATGAATGCAATATAATAATCTGCTGAATAATATTATCACGGAGAAATAGATAATATCACTGTTACAGAGTAGGAGTAAGTGTAATTTTCTTCACATATCCCATGACCTGTATCACGATCTCTTTCGTAATCTCGACTGCTTGATTGGATTCACAATTCAATTATCACAAGTCCTCACGAGCGAAGTTCGATAGAACATGCAAACTCTATTGCTTTTGCACAAAACAAATAGGTAGGTAGGTACCACTGTACCATGAAAGAGGGCCGAGATCCCTGGTGCAGATGAACGCAAACAGACTCGAAAGAAGCTTAGAGAAAATTATTTCGACGTAAGAAAGATCGCAAATCTCTTCTTCGTATTTCTGATAATTTTATTGCAAGAAGTGGCAAAAAGATTGTAGTAAATCGCGACTATATTACGAGTACTTAATTCTTTTTAAGAATAATTATAGTAGTGATAATTTCTCTCAGCATTATTGTCACTATTATTAGTATTATTTTCATATAAAAAATTGTTAATCTGTCGCTTAATATAAGCGGCGAAATAAAAAGATATTATTAATAATGCGACAAAAAGAAATACTAGTTTGCTGAAGAGAAAAAAATATCACGATTGAAATTTTAGTAAAAAGGTTGAATATCGATACTGCGGTTTAATCTATCACTTACTGTATGCGGTCTTTTAATGTGGCTTCCATTTTTACAATATTTAAAATAGTGTCAATATTGGAAATTACGCTCGATTTGAAATTCAAATTATATAGCACCGTTACGGATATCACAATCCTATTGTTAAATTCCTGATTGTCGAGAGAGAGAAAGAGAAAGAGAGAAAGAGAGTCGTCGGAAGGAGTGTAATTAAATCCATAATTTCTTAATTTAAGTTAATATATAATTTACGATTTCACAATTTCAAATATTAAATCAAAATGAAGTGCAAGCACGAAAAAAAAAGAAACAATTTAATTTTTATATTTCAGTAAAGAAACGCGTAAAAAATGCGCATTTTAATTTTAATATTTTATTTCTAAAAACGATTTTGTCTCTATATTTTATTGTTTTTTTTTCACGATCGCAACGCAGTTGAATGCATGCAAATGAAGACTCGTGTGCAAGCGAAGGATCAACGGAGGACGAATCGACCGCCAGATTGCACGCAATGTTACAGAGATATTTTTCGGGCAGGATGCCGACGACATAAAGACGTCGCGGACAGGGGGATAGGAGGGTGAACGGGCGAAGGTGAGAGGAGTAGCGGGAACGGAGAACAATTCGGAGATTCGCGGTACTAAAATTTCACGACTACGTCGGTAGCAATTTCGGCTGATCGAGGGGGTGATGCAGCCGCACCGTGTCCTTGTCTATTTGTGTCCTTAGAGCGACCGAGGGTGGCGATGGAGAACGGAGGGGTAGGAAAGGAGGTTTCGTGAGACCATCCGGAATCAACGGTCGGGAAAATGAGTGCCATCTCTTCCGGAACACGCACCCGGAGAATCACGCCGGTGCCGGTGAGAAATTCGCGGAAACGGCTACACCGGAGAAGGGTGACGAAATTCCGTGACTGATGGCGGAGCGAAGATTTTTCCCCGTCGAGCGACACACCAATTTTTTAACGTAAATGAGAGCGCCGTTAGATCATTATTACGGTATGCATTATCTTATCCTTTCCCTTGACCGTAATCTCACTAATTTTTTATTCCTCTAAGAGTCAAAAATCATCTTTCCCCCTTCGGAATATTTACGCCCAACGGACTAATAGTGAAGAATTACGTCGATGCTACAATTTTTCAAATAGCGATGAGGTGATAATGGTCATTCTATATTTATATATGCGCATATTGACGAACGAAGTTTGATTAACTGTCATTTCGTAATTATTTTTTAGTGGTTTCGTTACTTCGTCGTTCTCTCTCTCTCTCTCTCT
>NJRP01000040.1:1077880-1106553 GCA_003063835.1 Aphaenogaster floridana | reverse complement strand
CCCTCTCTCTCCTCTTATCTATCGTCATTACTTTCGAAAAGGGCACAATATTTCACGGACGTCGAATCTCGTAAAATTCGTAACGCATCTGGTGCGAAATTTGTCGCGATATATTCCCGGCTGGGCGGCATTTAAAGCGCTATGTGGGTGTAAATTTTATACTGTCCACCATGTAAGCTAATCGTCGCTCCGCAATGACTGTTATTGTTACGACGACAATGATTACATCGACACTTTTACAGCTGCGTGTTCCACGATTTTGACAATTCCGCTTCTATAAGCACGAAATAAAAAGACTGTAAAAATAGTATATACGTTCGTTTCGAAATTACTACATGGAAAAAGAGATATTTCGAATACTACATTGTCGTCAGCATTTCATTACTTTATCGCACGAAATTGAAATTATCGTTCTTTATAAAAATTTCTTTTTGCTACGTGCTCTTTTTAACACGTTAACAGACTTATAATAAACCAAAGAGGAGATTTGTTTCGACACTACTGGCCAATTTTATTTTATCACATCGTGACATTTTAAATTAAAATAAAATTGGCCAGTAGTGTCGAAACAAATCTCCTCTTTGGTTTATTATTCACTGGCGAAGAATATTCATCTCTTACTTGCAGACTTATAATAGTCTCAAAAAGCATTGCGATATCAAATAAATCTGCTCCTTTATGAAAGTTTAATGCGTTCAAAGAAGAGAAAGTTAAAATCGCGAATAGAACATTATAAATTGAGTCTTAATTTTTATGAGATTTGCACACCGAAACAACGATAAAGTTGCCACGACCACAATAATAGTAATATTTGATTCAGCCACGTCCTGCGGTTGTCACATTCACATTGTTTTGTGTAGTGCATCTATATATGTTTGTCTCAACATTCACTATGTTTGCTGTACCAAATGCATATAGTTGCCTTCACATCAATGTGAATGTGACAACCACAGGACGTGGCTGTACCAAATATTACTATTATTGTGGTTGTGGCAGCAACCTTATCGTTTTTTTCGTGCATTTACATTGTCAATTTTCTATTATATTACTGAACTATGTTATCATCGATGGCGGCAATGATCTCTCCATTATGCAAGGATTGTTGCAAGTAACATCGACAAATACCTCTTGACGCGATGCATATTGAATAAAGTACGCTTCGGGACAGGATTATCGCAGGATATTACATATTGAGGCCGTACGAACGGAAAGAGGCGTGACGTTAGAGTGGAGAATCTTTCGAAATATCTCAACATCATTTTTCGGCTCTTGGCGGATAGAAAATATGCTATCGAACAGGCGGAATGGCCGGGGCGGACCGAGGAAGGATAGTACAACGGGGTTCGGATGATCGGGGCGGGCCGGAACGACGACGAGTGAGTCGAAACGTGGGGATAAAAGGTCAGGAGATTAACGCATCGATTAGTTCGAGCACAGCGAAACACTCTTCGGCACTTTGGCACCGCGTGTGTGTATGCATGAGTGTATGTGTGTGTGTGTGTGTGTATGTGTGTGTGTGTGTGTGTGTGTGTGTGTGTATATGTGTGCTACCGTCACGTCCGACGGTCTGAACGTTCTTTTTATTATGCCCAGCTACCCCCCCAAAAGAGACCGGATGAGGCCTCATTGCATTGCACGGAATAACGCAGTGAAATTCTTTTTTCTAGAAACAATATTAATTTCTCGTAATTCGTACATCTTCGGCACGTGTCGATTTCGCATTATTAATAACTCCGCTGGAGATGAATTAGAAAGGAGCACTCCAGCATCGTAAATATCTCATTAGTTTCCGCTTTTACATGAACGGAAGGATTAATTAAAAAAAAACGAGGCCGCTAGTGGAAGATTTATGCTGTTGGAAAGGAACTGGTCGGGGAATAAGCTATAAAGATAAAGCAAAAAATGAGTTTTCGCACAAAAAATTAACTCAACTCGTATTTTGTTATATAAATAAACCATATTAAATATATATTACAAATTAGAGAGCACGACATACTTTCTTTCTTATTTTTGAAAGAAAGTTTTAATGAGAAAAATTTTATAATTTCAAACAAATTGTATATATAGATATCTAAATATAAAATTTAGATTGATATTTATTGAAATAGATATTATTATGTATTGAGGCTGAATTTTCTCCCCTTGCTTTGACCCTTTAAAACAAAATTTAAATATTAATGAATTTCTAAGGCAAATTATTTAGGTTTTCAATCCCACTTAAATCTTGAAACCTTAGAAACTATTTTAAAATTGCAACGCGTTAAAGAATTATCACTGCAATTTGTGTCGCGTACAAACAAATATATTTTATTAGAAGTCCTCATTCTTATAGAGATACAAAGAAGAGATATAGAGATAACCACTGGGTCAATTATCTTATCTATGTACTATGAGCAATAGTACTCTTGACAATCATCAATTGACAAGAGACCTTTCATAACTCGTCAAGAGACCTTTCAAACAAATTCATAACAATCAGTTGTATTTCCATTTGGACCAATTGAAACATTATGCTGACTAAACATCCTTTAGTCAGTTTAACGAGTAAATGAGCTTTCAAATTTTACAGCTAATTTCTCTTAATCTGTATATGCACAACGCTAGAATTTAAATACGATAGATATATAAGTACCAAATGAAAAACAAACGAAGACGCCGCGTATAGAACATCACGTTTTGCAAAAATACAAATGCGTCTTTTAAATAACAGCCGGAAGCAATAATAGACAGCGTTACATGCGCAAAATGAAAAACACAGACGGAACAAATACGTAAACTGTAGTACCTGTGCTATGTCGGAAGCCAGCAATTTACGTGTTAAAGCGGAAATAAGAGAGAAGAAACGCTGCAGAAGGGTGGAGGTTTCGTCTCACAGATGCAAATACTTAATTTTTCTCTTTACGCCAACTACGACTACATTTCCTTTGCGTTTTTGATCCTGGTTGAATTGCATTTGCAGTTTCCGCAGTAATACTAACTTTTTATCCGCCATTTAGACATTTTTCTCCTCTAAATGTAAATATGCGAATACACCAACCGGGAATGCATTCGCGAGCAGACACGAACCATTGTGTTATTTTATGAACTCAAATAATGAAAGCATTCTCTAATGACAGAGAAAATTTGTGCCATATCTCTCAAGATAAAGATTTAATCCGTAAAGAACAAAGTTTTTGATTAACGTAAAAACATTAAATCCTTATTAAATCTACTTTTACCTTTTATCTTCTTTACTGTGGCTTTTATTTTTCGATTTCTTTCGTTACCGATATAGCTTTGTGTGACACATCTAAATTATAACAATAAGTTGTCAATATTTCAATAATATATATATTTTCGGAAATCAATAGTTTTATTCTGAGACAATTCTGGCCGTTCTATTTTAGGACGTGTCAGTCATATCTGAATTTTATATATTTTTATATATAAAAAAAGAAAAAAAAGATTGATATTGCGCCAAATCAAATTCACAAATCTCAATTGTTATAATAAACTACACAGAAAAAAGTAGAACAACCAAGTTAGCTTGCAAATTTGACATTTATAAAGCAGATTTGATAGTGTAGCAAAGAAAATATGTTCATAACTGCTTTCAGATATGTAATAAAATATTCACATATTTTCTTTGCTATTCTATCAAATCTGCTTAATTATAAATGTTAAACTTGCGTTAGCAAACCGTGACTTGGCTGTATCAACTAAACTATTTTTTTCCGTGATATCATTCGATTCGCTTGAATCTTCCTCTTATAAATTTGTTTTTATCATTATCAAAATACCACACATTCTCATTTATTAAAAAAAATCATCAAAATAATTAGAGTTAAAGCAACTTAAAAGCGTTAATTTTCTGCTATTTGCGGTCACGGCGATTTCGCGGGTGATGAATGAAGGCACGAGCTTTTTTTCCCCTTTCTTTCTCGCGACGTTTCCTTCGCGTGGTCGCTCATCGAAACTACATAAGCTCTACTTACCCCCGCGGCAATAGTGTTGGCTTTGGTTTGAGGTTTGGTCGCGCCAAGCCGCGTGTTTGCGGTTTTGCTGTCGGCGCTCCGAAGTAGACTCCGCGCACACTGTATATCCACATATATCCACAAACCCTGCCGTGTGTCCTGACGACAGCTCTCGAGTACTGTGCAAGAGAGTGAACGGACGCGATCGATATAACGATAGATGTTCTGCGAGCAGACAGCTCGAGCTTATCGACGAATCGCGTGCCGCACCGCTCCCGTGTGATTTGTGGGGATAAAAACGCGCGGGATCGGTCGGTGTCAGATTTTTCGACGATGAGAAAAAAGCCCACAGCGAGCGAGGTCAGCGGAGCTGATAGCCAAGCGAGGAAAAATCGATGATTATTTTGCAAAAAAAAAGCCTTCCCGTATGGGACACCGGGGCTTTTAAAGGTAGCGAAAGCTCACATTTCGGCTGATTCTTCCGACTGCCAGTACTCTATTTGAACAAAACAATAACAAGGAAATGAAAATATAAAATATAAATAGAGCATATATGTATGCCGGTAAAAAATAACTGAATGAAAAATATAATGACAAATAATAGCCAAGTAAAGTTTCGATTTATGAGAATATTTATCCAGTCGTGATAATCAAATAAGTGAGCGATATCAGTTTAGAAACGCATTTGAAGAAGAGCTTCAAATGGAAAATAACGCCATGGAAGATGCAGATAGACGGTACATCGACAGTTCCAACACGCTTAATTCCATTATCCTCGTTATCCCCAAAAGCGCGGTCAAGCATAACACAATCTAACATCTTAATAATACAACTCAGTACGAACCACCTTCCAGTTCATTACCCATTCCTGTCTAAGGGTGAAAGCGAATCGAGGATAACGAACCTCTTGGAACTCGTCGATAGTGGCGGGTTGCACGCCGAGGATCAATTGAAGAATCGTTCGGGCTAATTAATTGGAGAATAATCTGAGGAGAGCTTAATATAGACATACTCGTCTATAACATGGCGATGACTCTTGTCGAAAGGAAGGGACACGAAGTCAAAAGAAAAAACGCGAAGGTGAAGAGATCCTCGTTGCACGAATGCGATATAAAGTGGAGACAAATCGACAATATTAAGAATATATATCAATAGAGAAATATACTCAATATATTATTATATACTCATTATATTATATTCAAGTCTTGTCGGAATAATACGAGTCGAAGTATTTTTCGCGATGTACATCTATTCGCAAAAAAAATGGGAAAAATAGCTCTATTTATCTTCTCGTTCTACATTTTGTCAATAATATTGTCATATTTCTTATTTTGTATAGACAATATTTAATTGTAATGAAACCAATTCATAGCTTTGCTAATATACAGGGTGTTTCAGAATTGCACGGCACTATTTTAGGGAAATATTTTCTAGGTCAAAATGAACAAAAAAGTTTATATAAACACATGTCCTAAACTTGTTTATTAGTAAGATATTAAAGAGTAAAGATTATGTTTAACAGTGAAACATTTAAATTATGTTTTCGAAGTGGCCGTCGTTTTGTTAAATGCAGCATTCAGCACGATAAATCCATGTTTCTGTGGCACGCCCGATCTAACGCCGTTAGACTATTTTCTATGGGGTTGAATGAAGTCTTTAGTTTATTGTAGACTTATTGGCACGCAAGAAGAATTAAGAAATCGCATAATGGAAGCTACAGCAACTATCAGAAATAATCCTGATACGATAAGGCGTGCCACAAAAACATGGATTCATCGTGCTGAATGCTGCATTCAAAACGGCGGCCACTTCGAAAACATACTTTAAATGTTTTACTGTTAAACACATAATCTTTACTCTTTAATATCTTACTAATAAACAAGTTTGGGACATATGTTTATATAAACTTTTTTGTTCATTTTGACCTAGAAAATATGTCTCTAAAATAGTGCCGTGGAATTCTGAAACACCCTGTATATAAAAATATAATATAATACATAAAAATATGCTTGACGTGTATACATGATCTTCGTCACGAGTACAGCGAATTTTCGACGACCCAGAGGACGAAAAAAATCGTCCGTATCCCGGGTAGAAATCGAAATGCGTTTTCTTATCAGGCATCTCTTCCTCATACGATTTCCGCAGAAATACCGATCGGCAAAGCCAATATCCTTACGTTTCACCAGGAGACTCGGGAGCCACGATCAGCATCGTGGAATCGTATCGGTAAATCGAGGAATTCTCCGTTTAAGAGATACGAGCCGGCTGTACGTCGGGCAAGCGACCAAAGAACAATAACGCCGAGGAGAATTTTTACTTCCGGCCGGATGCATGCCACCGGTTACGGTGCTGGTGAATTTACATTTTCGTTGGCTGCGCATCGAATCATGCGTTTCTTCCTTTTTCTTCTTTCTTTTTTCGCGGCGGTCGCGAACAACGCGCGCACGCGGTCTCATGATTCGCCTGTATTGAAGCGTAAAAAACCGACAGTCGTATGTGCGCACGACCAATACATGCGCGACTGGTCGACGAAAATTCAAATAAACCGTCGCTGGAATCCTGACGAGATACACGTGTGAGAAAAACAGATATTCCGTGCAGTTATAATATTAAGATACACGAGCTCGTGTTTCATTCATACGGGTGATGACAAACGCTGTAAGCTTTTTGCGCGATTGCCCGCGATACGAAAATATGGAATACGAGTTAAATCAGAATTATGTTTTCGCGGAAACAAGCAATCGATACCACGGCGAGATACGGACCGTGACTTGTGTAAATTGTGAATAAAACTTGGTCAGGTATATAACTGGACATTAACGATCGCTGCATCAATATCATTATTGATTTATATGATGACTCTATAAAACATATTGACTCGTGATTACATGAACTCTACATTTGTACATAAATTTAAATTACTAACATAATAGAAGTACTAATGAAGGCTTTTTAAAAAAAAAATAAAACTTTAAAGGAATTAATTTAAAAAAATATATCGAATAGTCTGCAAACCATAATTTAGAAGCGTTGAAATTAATAACAGCAGCTGTTAAATTAAATTTTTTATAGCGTTACGTTTAGCTTTTTCTGATGTGCAGCAATGAGCACTTTAAGAAGCAAAAGAAAATTTCTCGGCGAGGTATCATATTGTATCGATGCGCGATAAAAAAAGGTTGGAATTTTAATATCTTGACTAAACGGTTATTTTTCTTGGCCGTTGTGTCTTGATTCACGAGAATGAACGATTGATCTTTACGATGCCGACGAGTAAAAGGAAACTATAAAAATATCGTTGCAGCATCGATAAGGATTAAATATCGCGAATTTTTCTTCGATAATACGCGGGAGCTCACCTCGACGAGCGGTCCAGAAGACCAGAAAAATGTAGAAATACGTTAAACGCGATAAAATTTTTTCGCGCGTAAATGTACCTGTTAACGACGTCAAGCGCAACTTCAGAGAGATTGCGAAATAATTCGGATTCCCTGGCAATGAATGCAAAATTATATCAAACGAAGTTCAAAGCAATATAAAATATCCCGCCTTGTTCCGTCCCGGTGTGTCCGGAGATAAAAAAAAAGATCTTTGTAATTTATACGCTCATTTCAATTTAGATTGAAATTAGGATTTTTATTTTGTTTCTCGAAAAATTTGCAAAATTAATGTAAAATTAAATTCCTCTCTCTTTGCACTATATATTGCTACTATCCCCTTTACATTTGCTGTAGCGTCTACGATCGATTGCTCTCGCGATTTCTGTTATACGTATAAAATTATGACATGTGCCGTTACAATAAATCGAGAAATCACTGTTTGCAAGGCCAAAAAGCAGCCACCAACAGTAACAGATCGATGTAACTCCACAAAACAATAACTTTTCGTTCGATATACGTGAGAATCTGAATACTGTAAGCGGTGGATAGAACGATCGTAGGATAATATAACGCTGATCTCGTGAGCAAGCACGAGGGTTGGTTTAAGTGCGTGTTTAGCGGTTGCGATCCCCGATGGCCTTTTCCATGGGACACTAAAGGGCACTAAGGGGCAGTATAAGGCTCGTAAGGAGGAGTGGTGGTAGTGAGAGGTAAACCGTTGCACGTACTCAAACCACAATATAAAATCACTCCGCGCAAGCGCCCGACAAAGTATTGTCCGGTTCGATCTTCGACATGTTTCAATACAGAAATCCTCACACAAATTATAGAATATAAAAATCTAAAAATACATTTTTACAATGCATACTTACAATTAATAGTACGCTATCTTAAGAGTCAAAGATTATTTTTTTGCTCGTTTAGGACTTAAACTTTAATAGACGTATTATCATTAAAATTGAGATGCTGAAGCAAATTTTAGTGTTTTAGATATTATATTAGAAGTGAGTGAAAAAGTTGGTAGCTAACTTACGAAAATATAAAAAAGTATGCACTATGCAGGATTCTATTGAAATTAATGCGAGGTATATAAAAATAAATTTCTATTTGAACGATATTCGGCAAAATAATTTTAGTTCCGAAAAATAAAGTTATATATTTCATTTTTATAACGCATAACAGATAGCTCGAGGAAATTAATTGAAACGTTCTATATTAAAATTTTCGGCAGCTCTATGGGGGTCCCCACTCTCCCCCATCCTCGCCAACATCATAATGGATGACCTTGAAACGCACTGCCTGAATGCATTGAATTTTAACGTGCCTGTTTTCTATAGATATGTGGATGATATCTTTGCGATAGTTCCAAGAACTGAAGTGAATACGATATTGGAGGTTTTCAATAGCTATCATCCGCGTTTAAATTTCACTCATGAAGTTGAGAGTAATTCATCTCTCAACTTCCTGAATACCACAGTCATTAGGGAACATAATAATTTAATAACTAATTGGTACCAAAAACTTGTTCAGGCCGATATATCAATTATTTTTCCAATCACCCTCATCAATACAAGATTAATACTATATATATCATTAGTTTAGTAAATCACGCCATTCTACTTTCACACACACGCTTCCATTCTGCTAATATTAAAACCGTAAAGGAAATCCTTGCTAACAATTGTTTCCCATCACACATTATTAACAAACACATTAATATCAGACTTAACTATTTAAAAAACCACACGAACATACCTAACACTGTTGACCACACTCAAACTCAAGGCAAAAAGAATTTCCTTCCTCTTCCTTACATCAAAGGATTGAGTAACAATTTGCGCCGAAATTTGAAGAAATTTAATTTGGAGGTTCTCTTTTCTGTTCCGAAGAAACTCAATAACATTATAAGGGTGTGGAAAGATAAAATTGGGGTTTCCAAATAGACTGAGATAGTTTACAAAATAAATTGTATGAGTTGTGAAGCGTCATATATTGGTCAGACGAAACATCTTGAGACACGTATTCGTGAACACCGCAACGACATTAAAAAGCATAGCAGCAATCTTTCGGTAGTCAGTGAACACTGCATTGCCCATATGCATGACTTTAATTGGTCACAACCTGAAATTTTACATAGGGAGGCGAACGTCAAAAAGAGAGAGATTGCTGAGATGTTTTTTATAAAGAAGCAAAAATGTACCATTAACTTTATGACAAAGTAATTTATGCCACTTAGTTTCGAAGTTTTAATTTAAAGTTTTATTTATTTATTTTCATTTTATTATTTGACTTCTTTACCTATATATGTATTTACATCTATTTATTTTAACGTCTGTGCTTCGAGAGGACATGTTACATGGAGATCGTAAAGTGCGAGGGGTAAACCGCTGACCAAAATTGTGTACACCAATGCCTATAGTAATGCCCAATTTTGGGCATTACTAAGTACACAAAGTACAGTAATGCCCACTAATGCCCTAAATATGTACACCCCAATGCCCTCAGCGGTTTACCCCTCGGTGAAGTGTTACTACACCAAAGAATTTTCTCAAATTCAATTCTGTTTTACTCTTTTTCATTTTGCGACGCACATGAATATATAAGCTTTTTTAAATATTGTACTTCTTTTCCTTAGACTACACCACTCTAACGTTCATTTTTTAACAAAAAGTTTTTAGACTCTGACGTAGTTTGGGCACAATGTCAACTAAAGAATTTGTGCGTTCCTACTTGATGTAAACGGTATGAATTATCTCACTTGATAAGGACCAAAACCCATGGTTGAAATGTTGTAAATTTTTATATTCAATAAAGAAGCCAATTGTGTCGAAGAAATTATCTAATTGTTAATCATATTTGGCGAAGAAAACTTATTTGATGTTATTCTATATTAATAAATATATATTGAATTTATCACAATAATCACGGTAAAATAAATAATTTTGAAATAGCGTAAGTAAAAAGAAAACGAGATGCACCTTAAACACACCGAGAGAGCGCCGTCCCGGTACGATCGAATTCTTCAATTTGAGACTCGGGGAAACGAGATGACGACTATTCGAGTGGTGCGACATATAGTGTGAGACGAGCTGGCGAGGATCCAGAAAGTGCCAATTCAATCTTACTTCCCTTTCCGGATGTAAAATTTCAGGTAGCCGGGTCGAACTTCCGACTTCCGTTGCTCTGGCTACTGTAGCATTGCGAGAGTATGTTTCTGGTTCATTCGCGAATACGAATGATATTGAAATAACTTGGTTGCCGAATTGTTTAACTTTACATTTCTTCGTTTTCTTATACACCTTTTAGAGCGAGTTAAATCTTAAAACCTTTGAAAAATGCGAAAAACATTGCAGATGAGCAGAAAACTCATTCTTTCATGACAATGGAAATGATGATAAAAAATGATATATATCCATATTTTCCTTGCGTTTCTAAGAATACTATCACGTTCGTTAACTATGTAATTTTAACTAATCGTGGTGCGAAGAATAAAACTGATATCAAGTAATTTAGACATAAAATTTCTTTTATGAAAAATGGCCAATATTATTATATTCATTAATAATGACGAAGTTTTAATTAATCGTAGTGCAAGGAAAAATTGATAAAATTGACCAAAAATCGTTATCAAGTACGATATCAAGTAATTTAGACAATCAAATTATTTGAAATTCCAATTACCAAAAATTTGAATTTTTTAACGTTATTCATAATTAGTTTCTCATTTAGATAACCATTATCAGTTTAATAATTGGTAATATTATAAATTCATTGCTTGAAGCACAAAGATATATTAAATGTAATACTCGGTATATACATCTATGGTGCCATTAATTTATTCCGCGTACGATAGCAGCTGAGTGAGATGAGTGCGCCAGATGAGAAAATTATTCAAGATCTTCGAAGATATGTATTCCTCTTCGCCCTCGATTTTTCTCTAGCATCCCGCGCTTCGAATTTAATGAGGTCCTTTATTGATGAATGACATTTATCAAAGTATTTCAGTATCATTGAACCACGTGATCTAACGATATCACGTATTCATAATTCTCTGCTAACTTGGTTTTTCAGCGGAGATTGAATTTAGAAAATTACGAAATGGAAAGCAAAAGGATATGCTGGTCTTTAAAATTTTAATTAAAAGTCGACTGAACAAAATATTGATGTTTAATGTTTATCTTAAAACTGTACTGCCCGCTCGTTTTAATAAAATTGATTAAATTTTTAATCTTCGATATTAATGTAGGCTGGTATACGCGCATAGTTATTATTGAATTATTAACTCTTATTAGTTGTTCAGTAAGTAAATAATATTTTTATTGCTCCTATTAATATTACAATTCGCGAATGTAGTTAAATTAGTAAAAGTAATAAATACGCGTTACACGGAAAGAACGATTTTGTTGAAATATCTAAAAATTTGGCCAGATGCAGATCTGAAAATAATTTTGTTGGACCATCAAAATAATTATGTAGGACGCACAAAATAGTTGCTAGAATATAAAAACTTTTTGCAGCATTATCATCACGTTTAGGCGTCTTACATAATTACTTTTAATAGTTTAACAAAATTATTTTCAAATCTGTATCTGACCAAATTTTTAGATACGTCAGCAAAATCGTATTTTCCGTGTACGTATAAATGTAATAACATGTTATTCATTCATGTACGTACCTTAAATGATCCAAGATCTTTCACACTGCACGCCAGTTTGACATTTCGTCCTGCTGGTACTGTAATATTTCCTATTTCGTCGACGAATTCAGGATCAGGGATGGTGGTAACTGAAAAAGATAGTAATCAGCATAAAAGTATAATTATATAAAGAATGTAATTTTTAGTAATTAAGATCTAAAATGTCATATTACTAAAATTGCGAGAAAATTTCTAGGCTAACATACAATAATTAACTAAACTCTGTATACATCTACTTACAATTACCTCACAAGTAATAAAACATAATTATACAAATAAATGCACTCAAATCATATTTCATACTCGCGGTACTGCTTTATAGCATGTTGTTTGTACAGAGCTAAACCATTATACGACATGAAATTTTAATTAAATTTTAATATAGTTGGAACGGGACATCCGTATGTAATGCCACAATGCGGCAAAATCTTGCGCTAAATTTACCTGACAAATATGAGACAGTTTCGGGATCTGTCAGACATCGTCGGGCTTTGGAAGGCGGACAAACTCGATCGACAAAATCCGATACAAAGTTCGACGGCGGAATTTTTTGAAATCACAACGTCAGTGAGTTTCCACGAGTGCGCCAGGGGGAGCATATACTATCCGTACATCCCCCGACGTTGCTTTACTTCGGGAAAGGGGATCGATCGATCTAGGGGCGGTGTACGCGTGGCTGCGTGGATGCGCTTTGAGTTATAGAAGCTCACCAGTCGGCGTGACAGCTTAGTTATTGAATACAAAATGCAATTTTTCAAGTCTCTACGTACCGCGGTATCCCGCACCAGCGCCAGTCTCCGACCACCGTCTCGGGGAACGTGGCGCAGGTCCTTCGCGTGTGCGGTGATCGAATCTACGAGAGGATTCCGAGATGCTTATATGGAGATCGAGCTCCCACCCATCTGTCCCGACGACGCTCCCGATCGCATTTCTCCATCCCGCGTGATGTTACTTCATGCGTGAGGCTCGCATTTGCGCAAGAGTGCCGCGCGTAGAACACAAATTCGTAACTGGTATATCACAAATACGAGTTTATATGCGATATCACTTTGTTGCTATCTATACACTAGTGTCAAATTATAGGTACAACAACTTCCATCTATCCTTTTCGAGTATGCATTTATTCGTAGTTATATATTTTGTCGGAATGTTTTAGGTAGGTTCGTTGTAATCTTAGACAAATGTTGCACTTTAAATATTCAACAAGCGCTCGAAATGTCTGCCAAGGCCATTGATTTTTATTTTATTCAGTACATTTAGATATTATTCTCGATTTTAAGAAAATTAATAGGGACACGTGGCAAGAAATAGAATAATAGAATAATAGAAAGTTAAGAATCTGCACAAAACTTACGTATTTCCCGCAATAATACTACTTTAAACTTCAAATCCGATTTTACCAATATCGAGTATCTTGTTGCATTCGAATACGGACTACGTGCAAATAAGAAAGAAGTAGTATAAAAGGACAGAAAAGAATTTTATATTATATTCTGGAAATAAATTTATTAGGATAAAAATAATACAGTAATACAAGTATTACAGTGTTAAATAGAAAGAAACATGAAAGAAGAGCTCGGTGAGAACCAAGAAATTACATGTGCCGAATGAAAAAGAAAAAGAAGTAAATGAAAGAAAAAGATATAAGAAGGAGAAAAGGGAAAAGGGAAAGAGCTTATCGAACTGGATTTATCTCGGTGCGATATATATCATTAATGTATCATTTTTTTAGTGAGTAATTTTATAGATCCCTTTTTATAGAGGGCCACGATTCAGGCGAGGCGGATTCAGCGTTCGTGTGTGTGCGTGTGATGACTTTTAAGAGTGAATCGAAGTGACTCTCACTTGCCGAGTAACCAAAGTGTACGCTGCTAGAAAATTCTCTTTGGTCTGCTGCCATCGACTTTACTATCTACGGATCCTGGCGGCCGTGCGGTGACACGCGTATGTGGTTTCCGACTGTAGAGAGACCACATTCTCCGAACTCGCTTCTGAGTCTTTCCACCTACGTCGTCTGCAATTGCGTTGCACGAAAATGGACCGTTCTAGTCAGTGAGAGATCTTGAAAATCAAAAATCTCTTGTCAGATTGTCGCTCAAGCGTAACGTCGATATTTATTATATACCTGAATCAGCAATTCTTTTAAGTAGTGTGCGCAGACTTTTGCGAAGACAGCGCGATAGACTTAACAACGAGATTTTTCTAATCAACAACGTGCGTTCGTTCTTTGCTTAACATATATAATTACCCGCGATATTCACAGTGTGATTATATTCATGTTAAATAATCATCATTTTCTATTACGAGAACACATTGTGACGATGTAACCGATCCGCTGTCAGTTTCCCCACGATAATTATACGAATAGCGCAAAATCAACCTTAAATAGAAATAGAAGTGCTTTGTCATTCACATTATCTCCACCGATAGCGTTCCTTTTGTTCGAAGTCTTGTCATCTGTCAAACTCGTTAATTATACAGGGAAAATAATTTCGACGAGAGAAACTTCCGCAGTGCGATAATTGATACGGCACGAGGCATCGATCGTCACTCGAATGAGGCTGCGTCGCTATAATGAGTCCGACGAGTGACACGACCGCAAGCCAACCGCGTCACGATAGATTATTTTTTGCGACCTTTCACAAACACGGCGATACACGGTGGGGATAAGAAGCCAGGAGATCAGCAACTTCCGCCGTATTATTTGCGGAAACTTTAACCACGACGTGTAATTGGAACGGACTCTCGCTTGCGCCGCGAGAGCCTAAAGGAGAGTAACTTACAAAGCCGCACAAAAGCATGCTTATACGCGCGTTATACATACGTATACACACATACGAACGTCGTCGGGTGGTTTTCATGTGACGCGAAGGTGATTAAAGAGCGGGAGATCTCTTCATTACGGGTCGAGTGCCCGCGCGAATTTTAATTAATATCTGCGGCAAGTCTCCAGTCACGTGTCGTGCGCTTCAATATTATCGTACTACGCACCAATCCTAAGAAATTCGACCTGATAATAATCGCTTTGATCCACTAATTATATGTAATGTCACGTAAAAATCTTTTCTGTTACATTTCCATTTATTCCTATCATTTTTTTTATCATAAAATTTATAAGATGCTTTCGTCTCCATAGAACCTCTCCGTAGGATTATAGAAAGATTATTTTGCAGAAGTTTACAAAAATTTTTTTTTCTTGCATAATATATATATAATAGATATAATAATAATTATCTTAAAATAATAAATGTCAAATGGAAGTTTATTAAGAAATATTTTGATTTCTATTAACAATCAGCAGTTAATAATATGGATTTATACGATTTTTTGCAACGAAAAATGATCTAATTTTGTAGAAAGAGAGAGAGGGGGGAGGAAGAGAGGGAGAGAAAGAGAGAGATAGAGAGAGGGGAGAGAGAGAGAGAGAGAGAGAGAGAGAGAGAGAGAGAGAGAGAGAGAGAGAGAGAAGTAAAGAGGTCAACATTTTCATTAAGCATAAATTTTAATTAAACGACATGTTATGCAGTATGCTCATTCTACTGTACCAAAGAGTCATATGATTAAAAAAATATGTGTAATGTATTTGCTTTAAAATATAATGAAGATAGGAAATAATTTTTTTCTTTTAATATTAATATATTATATATATATATATATATATAATATTATTCAAATAAAATTCATGAATTGAAGTTAGAGCAAATAGAATCAACCAATTTTCTTAAATGTATGTTAGCAGAAATAGGGAAGATAATGGAAAAAGGAATCTTAAGGTTTTTGTATTTGCGACAGCACGAGAAATTGCTGACTGGCCAACCTTGTCATTAGACGTTGATTTATTATTTCCGGAAAGAGTAATAGAATTATGCTTCCAGAATTATATAACTCTTATCTTACAACGCGTGATCTTGCGGCTGAAAGTCTAGGCCGTTTTTTAGAATAAAGGAAGGAAGGACTTGAAGAAATTTGCATAAGAAAGAGTAACTCTTGACTCTCGCGTGACTGAATTTTATATGGATATATGAAGCAATTTAAAGCGTTTTCACTACAAATCAAATTTCTGATACAAATCAAGATCCACGTGGTATCAGATTTAAGGATGTATTGGATCTATCTTCAAAATAGTACGAAGTCGATACAAATTTATGAGATTGTTCTTTTAGTCTTCCTGATGTGCTGCAAAAATTTGTTAACGAATCCACTAAACGGTTTCTGAGTTATAACAATTTTAATTTTCACTGATTTTATATTCTCTCTCTTTCTTTCTTATGGAAAGAGACGATTTTCACAGATAAAACAGCTGAAAAAATGTTGAAGAAATAGTATCAATGTTTTCAATTTTTTTGTACATCTAGTATACGGGTAGATGAAAATATCTGCCAAGTTTCAATTGTTTTCACTACACCTAAAGAAATAAATTATAACTTGAGAAAATCGGCATTTTCACTGTCAAAAGTTTAAGCTCATAAATGAAAAAACTGTAAATAATACTGGAAATACCTTTCTAGGAGTAAAAATAAGACTCCAACTATCGTTCGAGTTCCTTACATCTACATTTATTATGTGTAAGGCGTAGATATTCAAGTATTTCAAATTTCATGCACTTTTGTCTAAGATTGTACCTCCGATACATCCTTAAACAAGATATTCGTTCTAGTTTATCATATGCTTGTATCGCGAATAATTTTATGATGATATTTAAGTCTCTTTCTACATTTCAATGTCATCGTCGCTAATAATGGTAATTTTATTACAAAAATTTCCGTTTTACACATGTAAAAAGCGGTAATCTGGATAATATCGAAGAATTCACTTGAGTACCGGTAATGTCGAGTAAATCTCAAAGACCGCACTTATCTCGAGAGTGTCTCGCGGTGACTTGTATAAGAGGGCACCGTGAAAGTCTACCTTATACTCTACCGCAACAACGTGTACGACGCTTCGAGCAAAGGGTCTCGTGAAGAAGTGCGAGGAGCAACAGTTTATGTCAATTTTCCGCTTCATGTAGTACCGCACTCTTCGCGAAAAAGCAAGCCGGCGCGACGCAGCGGCAGTAGGGAGCATACCGTTGAGAAAATATTGCTGTTCTAAACGCGAAAGACGATACGTAATTTAGTATGAGAGAGTCGATCCTTGCACGAGACCTTGTGTTGATGTGCTATGCGTAACTATTTTACTTAAATAACATTTTCGCTCTTTCATTCTTTTATGACTATCGTTGACAATGATATGATGGTTATAATCTTATTCCACGAGAAAATAACTACAAAAGATGTAAATATTTATTACTTAATATTATAATATTTTTCTCAGTGAAATACTGCAATATTTCACAGAAATATACACACAGAGATTAAGAATCGCGATATAGCAAAAGGTCTGGCGAATCGATCTAACAAAACGAGTAACCGTTCGGGGGTAACTTACAATTAGTGTCAATGTAAAACAGATTAAAAACGGTATATTTTCGAACTTGGATATTGTTTCAAATAAAAACCTACTTTAATAAAAAAACAAGAAAAAAAGTAGCTAACGATTATATTAATAGCTTGGATAGTCATGGAGCCATGTCACATTAAAAACCCATGAAGTTCGACGAATTAAACTTTGAAAGCGTAAAAAAAACAGATAATAGAAGGTCATTTTTTTTAACTGTCAGAGGCATTATGTACAAAAGCACAGATAAGTGCATGAAGATCGAATTGTGAAAATTGCAGCTTCGCGCTGCGAAAAGTCACCGCTATGTGGCATCGAGATCGGATTGTTTTCTCGGATACTCAGGTTTTCATTAAATCGAGATCACAATCGCCTCGATTCCAGGGCACGACGGATAAGAAACCGTCGCGGGGCTCTACGGGTCTGAACGTTCATCAGAAATGCATGGGGTTCCCGCGGCCGATTCCGCAACCAGAAAAAGGACTGTTTCCTTCTTGCGGAGGACCTCTACGTGGGGCTGTAAAGTCCGAAACGAAATCCGAGATAAGACGGTCGAGCGCACACATATGCAATCCACACGGGGACACCTACGCATCGACCGTTCGTATACAATTTATATACATATCACCGTCCACAGACATTCCTCTGGAACGGAGTTTATCTTGATTCTACCGGAGTATTTCCTGTCGATGCGTTTCACCCGCCGCTTTTCTCCTTTTTTCCCCCGTTCTCCCCGTTTTTTTTCTTTTTTTTACTCGGCTCGAGAAAAACCACGCCCGTGGAATGCACTCTCGGCGTGCGAATTGCGCACGTGCGAGACGAAGATTTTCGCGAGATAAGATTTTTCAATGCTAATGTCACCTTAACGCCAGCAGCAACGATTCCATCAAATAATTTTGAATGGCTTCTAGCTTTTTGCGATAATATAATTCGCCTTATTATAAAAATTCTTTTAAAAAAACAAATAAAAAATTGAAGAATAATTCTTCTCGTGCGATTTAGCGTTATATAAATAGCAAATCAATTATTTGAATCTATTTAAAAATCTTAATATAAGAGATATACTTTTTACAAAAGAAAAAAATTTACGCCAAGTACATAAAAGATATGTAGGTATCGAACTTTCTAAAAAAAACGTATAACTGTAATAAATCTTTCTAAAAACGTTTACTTTCTTAAAAAATTTAACTCTAAAAACCTTTCTAAAAAAGTGTATTATAAAAATTCATTTACTCAAAAATGTACATGAAATTAATGTAATTAGCCAAGTATTTTAAAACAATTTTTTCTTAAAAAATAACCTCTAAAAAATACAAAATCAAAACTAACAATAAATACGAAATCAATAATTAACTAGCAAAGTACTTTTTAGAAAAAAAATATATGTTGAAAATCTATTCAAAAATTATCTGATTAAAAGTAGATTTGTTATAAATCTATTTAAAAATTATCTGTTTAAGTTAGGAATTACAATAAAGCAAAAAATTTTGCGTGCCCGGGTCGCATTAACAGTAAGATGCAATAGTCCACCAATGTTTTACGGTGTAGAAATTATTTGTATAAATTAATAGAAAGATTTACAATACAATATTTGTAAAAATATAAATATGTAAAAGCAACAATTAAAAAGGAAGGGATATTTTATATTTCCGCACTGTGTGTTATATATATTATATGTATATATATTTACAAGAATATAATTTATTAATGCGACTCGGGCACGCCAAGCTTTTTGTTTTATTGTGATTCCTAACTTAAACAGATAATTTTTAAATAGATTTTTATAACAAATCTACTTTTAATCAGATAATTTTTGAATAGATTTTCAACATATATTTTTTCTAAAAAGTACTTTGCTAGTTAATTGCTGATTTTATATTTATTGTTAGTTTTGATTTTGTATTTTTTAAGGGAAAATTGTTGGCTAAAATACTTGGCTAATTACATTGATTTCATGTACATTTTTGAGTAAATGAATTTTTATAATACATTTTTTTAGAGTTACTTTTTTAGAAAGTACACGTTTTTAGAAAGATTTATTACAATTACGCTTTTTTTGGAAAATTCGATACCTACATATCTTTTATGTACTTGGCGTAAATTTTTTTCTTTTGTTAGGGATCTCACTCCTTTTGTAAATTTAAAAAATTTTATTGATATATAGAATTTAAATCTTTAAAAAATAAATACAAATTATTATTCTAAAAAAATATGTATGCACTCTTAGCATTTCGAGGATTTAAATATATCTAAATATAAAAAATTCTGCAAATCTTAGGATTTAAAATTATTTCTCAGGATTGACTGCACCAATCTTACTCAAACTGATCGCAATCGAAAGCTTGTACTTACATTATACATATAATAAAAATGCCGTTACATTTCTGATTACGGTTTTAGTTCCTGATTAATTAAAAGGCTCCACTAATTAAAAACTTACAATTAAAGTAAAAAATATATAATTTTTTTATGTCTACGTATTCCAGGTCGCCGATGACGGAACCCAAGCAGTGCGCTCCGTAGTTTTTGGTGTCTAGAGGTATTAATACTTCAAATTTTATGTCTACGTGTCCTAGGTCGACGATGACGAGGTCCAGATAGTGCGTTCCGCAATTTTCGGTGTCTAGATGTATTAATACTTTGAATTCGATGTCTACGTGTTCCAGGTTCCTGGACCTTGTCATCGGTGATCTGAGACACGTAGACATCAAATTCGAAACATTAATACACCTAGACACCGACAACTACAGAGCAAACTATCTGGGCCTCGTCATCGGCGATCTGAGACACGTAGACATCGAATTCGAAGTGTTAATTCACCTAGATACCGAAAACTATGGAGCGAACTACTTGGACGTCGTCATCGGCAACCTGGGATACATAGACATCGAATTCGAAGTATTAATTCACCTAGATACCAAAAATTATGGAGCGAACTACTTGGATTTTGTCATCGGCGACCTGGGATACGTAGACATAGAAAAACTATATATTTTTTACTTTAATTGTAAGTTTTTAATAAGTGAAGACTTTTAATAATTTTATTGTCCAATCACAGTCATTCTATTCTTCAAAGGAATCTTGAGAATGCGCCTTGGCGGACAAATTCGCTTTGATTTGAATATGCATGAGGATGCGCCTTGATGGACAAACTTGCTTTGAGTGTGTGCGTGAGTAGTGTGTACGTGAGACTAAAACTGAATACTAAAATCGTGAAAGTGACATTTTTCATGGACTCGATTCGAGATCTCAGGATTGACTGCATCAATCTTATTCGGACTGGTCGCAATCGAAAGTTCGTATCAAACTTATATAATAAAAGTATCGTTAGATTTTCCATTACGATCTTTGTTTCCGAGATATTTTAATCGGAAAATCTGACGAGGCGAAACTCGGGATAAGCTACTTGGTAGCGTCGCTTGACAGTGCCGTATCTATTTCTCATGCGGCTAATTTTTTTTTATGTACTCGGCGTCGCGACGCTACCGCGTCGCTTGATATAAGTAAATGCCGGTATATTTATCTGTAGCTTTAAATACATAAGATGTACATAAGATATACATTTTTATCTATAGAAAATAGAAATCAAAATTTAAGCAGCTTTCAACACAAAAAGAATCGTCATTAAAAATTGTTAGCTTTAGTCTAAATGCCCAAGAACTTCTAAATCAATTCGAGACAGATTTAGCTAATTCGAATTATAAAGGAATATTTAAATAAAAGCAATTTTAACTTGAAGCATCAGTAAAAAGCGCATTCGAGAAAAAAATTGCAAAAATAGTGATGCACCTGGTCAATCGAATTGGAAACTTAGGAAGACGGAGTTAACGGTACACATCGTTTCCGGCGAAGATGCCTGACAAATGACAGCAGTCTGTCTATCCCGGGACCAATGAGTCGTCCTTATCAGCCGCCTTACGGCGCCGCAGCCTCTCGATTTTTCCTTTGGAAAGGCGAAAAAAGTCGCTGCCGGCTTACCTATCTATCGATATCACTTCTTTGCCATGGTGGTAGACTGATGATGGAAAAACAAGAACGAGGGCAGATAAACCTTTCTTTCGCGCCGACATCATCAGCTACAAAGATTAAGTGGCCTTAATAGAGAAATATCCTAGATTAGTGGCGCTAGACGATGACTGCGATCACAATTATCTGGCGCCGCGCCGCACCGCGCCATACCGCGAAAAAACTTCACCACCGGCCGGCCACGTTACCTCCTATTAATGCGGATTATCTTCCGTTCCACGATCACATTGATCAACGTAAAAACGCGAGGATAGGACAAATGTTTCGCGTTTTTCATCGCGTTTTTTTTCTCACGCCACGATGCTGTCCGTTTCGCTCGTGCTATGTTTTCCTCCGCTTATTCCTCTACCTTTTCCTCCGTTTGCAGTAAAAATTATAGGAAAATCACAAGATAAAAATACATCTCTTTCTTCTTTCGCTTGCACGTATAATGTTGCAGATGAAAGATCAACCGCATATTAAGCGAAGAATGTCGATTATTGATAGACTTTGTACTCAATCAAATATCACATTAATATACGTTATTGGGAATATGAACACGGAAAAAAAAATTAGCTGCCGTAGCCAAAAACTGCGTGTGGTAGCTAATTTCAGTTGTTATATATATACAGCTAACATCTTAGCTGTAATATCTATTTTATTGCTATCGGTGCAAAACGGTTTGCTGTGATACCTATTTTACTGCTGTCGGTGCAAAACGGTTTGCTGTAGTTTAGAAATTTATAATCACGACAACAAACAAAGTTTAGCAAATCATGATTAGCTATGGTAGCGAAAAATTTATTTTCCGTGAAATATACTTTATTCAATCGAATAAACATTTCCTCAAAAACGTTTTTTTTATCCAATGTAAAGCAATAAAAAATTCAGATAATTTTCAGAGGTAAATTTAGTTATATATGTAATGAATATAGCTAACATAACGTGATAAAAACAGAAAATATTTATTCCTTTCGCTATAATAGTTTTGGTACATTCTACTAGTTAGATTCATTAACGGTTCAACTAAATAAAGTTGCAAAAACGTTGATCAAACCGAATATTTTATTTAGAAAGCGAAATATCGGGGATTTTTCATAATAGTTTAACTGTAACTTTAAAAGTGTAATAGAATATATTTCTTAATCTATTTTTATGTTGAAACAAACTGGACAAAAATTTCATAACAGCAATCTGTTTATTTTGCGACTAACGAGTCTTTCTCAACCGTCTTTCGAGGTCCCACAGCTTCTTGATTTTTCCTTTTTTAGCTAATTGTAAGTTTCCTTTTAAAGATCTTTCTAAGTAAATTTATATAATAATTTAAAAATTTGAACTTGAAATATTTATTTTCTATTAATGCTCTATATTGAGATATAAAAACAATATTATCCAAAAATAGTTTATCAATTAATTTCAGTTGATCGTTACATTACTCGCGCGTGTATTTCGGGAACATTCTGAACTGCCCCGTGAAAGATCGTCGTATTTTTGGTGGAATCACAGACGTTTCCCGCATTAAACTGAACTGTTATATTTGAACCGCGATTCCAGTCTCCCCCTTCCTGAACTCCGTTTATTTCCCTCTCTCTCTCCGCTCCTTTTTTTCTCTTCGAGGTCTCTCAGACTTGCTCTTATTCCCTACCTTATCGGCTCAGATCTCATAAATTTCTCGGAAAACGCGATTAAGCGGCCCCCAGGCCTTCCCCACCCCTCGCACGGATACCATCTACCTCCACTCTTTACTCCGATCCCGAAGCCCCTCCGCGACCCTTCCAATCTAAGTATTCAAATGAGAGAACCAACTTGCACCCCTTGCGCCGTACGCCGTATAGCTTTTTACAATCGTGAGGTCCTCCCCCGCATGCTCGTTACATTTTCTACATAGGGACGAGGACGAAGAAGCGAGCGCGACGTAGTTGGTGTAGTGGACCAACTCGGAAACTTGCAAACGGCGGGAGAGCGGTCGCACACGTACATATTATCCGCGTGTAAAAGAAAGAAAAACGAGAATTGTAGCGGTATCTCTAGGAATTTTTCTTATGAAGAATCCATGCTGAAAAATTCCCATGTTCTTGCGTCCAGAGAGGAGGTGTAGGAAGTCAGAGAATTTTATCTTAAAGTAATGCACAGGAGAATGAGAGGTAGTTATAAAAAGCCTCGATCTAGCCAGCGACGAAAATACCATTATAATGAAACTTTATAAGAGATCGATAACTCGCGAGATACATCTTCTTGGTGTTATTTCAACTTTGTATAGCGATTCGATGCTCATCACGGAAAGAACGGTTTTGCTGAAGTATCTAAAAATTTGGCCAGATACAGATCTGAAAATAATTTTGTTAAACCATCAAAAATAACTACGTGGGACGCTCAAACACTATGATAATGCTACAAAAAGTTTTGATATTCCAGCAACTATTTTGGGCGTTCTACATAATTATTTTGATGGCCCAACAAAATTATTTTCAGATTTGTATCTGGCCAAATTTGAAGATATTTCAGCAAAACCATTCTTTCCGTGCATAACATTCATGCGTCGCTCAGATGAATCTCATATCGTTCGTCTGTTATTATATAACCATTAAACTTCCTTTCCTTACGATGTAAAGAGACGATTAAAACGTCCGACCGGGAGAAGATACTGGATTTGTTTTGCCAGTGATAGAATCTGGAACTGCTATCCTCCGAGAAGTCTGGCAGTCGAATGGCGAAAGACGAAGATCTTATCTAAATGAACTGCCGGCGTCGTAACTTCGTACATACTCCGGCTAAATGGTCGAACGACGTGGAAATGTTCCGTCTTCCCTGAGAAAAGTATAATTGGACGCGGATGTAAAATGAGAAAGTTGGACTGCATCTCGTTTCCGAAAACGAGATCTGATAATTTCCAGAGATATCAGAACGTATACTCGTGCCGTTATGTATAAAATGCCACTCAAAAACTAAATAAATGTGCAAACAATTGCGAAAGAAAATTCTGAGGAGGATTAGGTCGTTTGAAAAAATATATCGGCGTAACCTAGGAAGCGTCGTTTCGGCGCTAAACAGTTTTCCCAAACTGCTATCGCTCGCTATAAGCCCAGCATTGCTTTCAACACCGGTAAAATAATATTCTTTCATGCATCAATCTGCAGTAAAGTAAATCCTCTCGAGACTCACGTATCGTGTGACGGATATTCAGCGCTCCCGCGAAGAGAGTGAGGTAAGACGCGCAGTGAGAATATCGGATTTACGTACTGTGCAACTCGCCTTTTGCCTGCCGTCGCCTTCGCCCACGTGCTCTCGCCGTAAAGGCTCGTCTTCCTTTCCGACTTCGTCTTCAAACGCGATTTCCATCTTTTGTCTCGCGTCGCGTGACGGACCTCGTGCCGAACTCTAACGCTTCGCATTGCGAATATATATACTCGGTGTTTTAACACCTCTTCCAAAAGATTGTATAATCGAAATACTATTCCCTAGCACTAAATTTTCCGCCATACCCAACGCGAAATCTTGTCTGGCGCAAAACTGTCTGTATTCACGTAAAGGAAAAGCGATTCGAACAACCAAATGTGAAATTCAGACGAGGACTGCAGCCATACCGATTAATGGAGCGCTCGATATTTTATTGAGAGTAATTTGCGATTGCATTTTCGTCCGTACATTTGAATTTTTCCGTGCTTCAGGATAATAATGCAAATTTATTCGTTTATGAGTTTACACAATCGATTATGTGCGCGAGCATCAGCAGATTTTAGCGTCGAAATTAATCTCTTCTTAATTACCGTGACATCATATTTTCCAATTCTACAAATAACAGCTAAAAGAATGCAATCCGCTACACATAAAGCCGGAAAACGGTCGTAGAGAGAACTTAATGGCATTGCCCCGATTTGAATTGTATAGTACCACATTCAATGGGTTGCCGTGCATTCGTCTACGCTCCCTCGTCGCAGCAGTTAACCGATTTTAATTTCCTGCGCGCCTTTATAGCCGCGAAGGTTGTTATCCCTTGCAACCTACGAGGACGACACTCTTCGACGTGCCTTGCAAGATCTCGCGCGCCCCCATCGAAACGCCAAAGCGTAATAATGCTCTTTCGATATGTTTTGTACCTCTATAAACTCTGATAACGATTTTGATCAGAGAATGATATACACGCAAGAACAATATTTTTCCCCTTCCGCTTCTGCATGGAGAGGGGAGAGAAAGATCATCGTCGTAACTGCCTGTGAGAATTTTATGACTATGTGCGTAGGATCTTTATGGCGCATGCTGATTTATGTGGCAGATCCCTGAAAAAGTCGAAATCCGCAAATCCGACATGCTACAAAATTTAGTCTCAACCTCAGATTTTCATATATTATTGATAGTATATTACTCTGTTCCACTCTCTCGCTGAAAAAGGATTGGTTGTAATTTAGAAATATTATAATACATAAAATTTTCCTTGCGAAAGTAACGATTAATGAGTTAAAAAAGTGGTAAAATTGACAAATATAGATTTATATATACATAAATATGAAATTACTTTTCTCGCTGAAGTGATTTTGGATCAAATGATGGAAAAACGTTGTTCTTTCACATTAACTTATATATATATATATATATATATATATATGTATATATATATATATTAGTGGTGTGATTTTTGAACCTCATGCCAGACATGGATTTTTAGAAAGAGCGTGAAAAATGATGAATTTTGGTTAAAAGAAAAAAATTAGGAATTTGCACATTGTTTCCTCACCATTTATAGGAGTGTAAATTAGGAATTTGGACATAGCTAAATCAACATTTTATATCACTCACAAAACTCCTTCTATGAGGAAGCTTTTATTTTATTTTATGCCTAATTATTAGTATTTATTAGTTTGGCTTTCTAATATATATATGATAAAATATTTTTTATCATATATATTCCTTCTATATTAATTCCTTAAATAAATGTAATACTTTTTTGAAAGTTATTCAATATTTCATGAATTGTTTTAAATTTTTCGCATTAAAACAGTAGGAGGTCCATATTACCAGCACATTACAACATACCACCTAATTGCTCACTTTGCGATAATCTTTAAGCAGCTTTTTTTGTAAGTGGAAAATCATTAATTGGACGTTAGAAATGGGTTACCAATAGAGTAAAGAATCTAAGCATACCAAGAATAAAAAAATTGAGCTTATAATTTACAAGAAATCGTTAAAAAATAAAGTGGGGTTCCATATTACCACCTTCTCCTCTATATATATATATATGTTAATGTGAAAGAACAACGATTTTCCATCATTTTTATACATCAGTTTTGTATCAGTTTTTACGTCAGTTTTATGTATTTAGCATCGCTCACACTTTGTGTCTAGCTTGTACCTTCTTTTCGTATTTTAAAAATCATCCATTCGGATAAACGCGCAAAATGTAAAAATCGCAAAACCGAAAACGTTCGAAAATGGAAGAGGGAGCAACAGAGCGGAAGTCCGTATGGAGAAGGTTGAGCCCTCGGCGTGTTTTCTGGTCACATATTTGTAAAGTACCCGGCAGCCAGCCGCGCTCTATTCATTTCTGTCCGTACGACGGACGTCCCGGATCCCGGTGCATGCCGCTCGCATAAATTCCGACCACGCAGCATATGAAAGAAAAAAGATTTCCGCCTGCGGCACGCATGGAAGATGACGGTAGGATCCTGTTAGTAGAGACGGAAGTATAGTCAGAAAAGGATATTCAAAAGAAGAGTGATCCAGGATGAACCTGTCTTAAGAGCCTCGAGGAACCGAATATTATCTCATTCATTGTTATTTTAAACATATTCTTCATTTGGGAGCAATAATAAACTCACCGGATATTGAACATTCGGAATTCGTAATTGATAGTAAGAATTTCTAGAAACAGAAGGATAAATTAAAAATATGTATTTAAAATTTTCATTCAGACTTACGTATTACGCTACTTTTCATTTTCTAATTTCTCAACATACGACTATAATCATAATACACTTACGTTATTTCGTAGAATATTTAGCAATAATTATTTGAAAAATTGCTTGTATCCTATATTTTTTAATGATATATTTAAGAAGCTGTATATATTCAATCCGCGCGATTATGAATTCTTTTTCTCTGTTTGCCTCATCCTTTCACTATATCGAATTTAAGTTCTGAGCAACACTTATCCTCGGAGCGAAAGAGCAACGTGAGGCGAATACTCAGATACAGAAATATACGAAATACATACGTAGAAGAATATTCAGACATAGGTTGGGTCAATTCTACAAAGCACAAAATGGAGAATTTTCTTATTCTGCAGATATTCCCATGTGTCGGAAGGTGGCGAGAGATGCATCTTACAACACGTCAGTCTAATCTCAAATATCGAGAATGCCGTCATTATTTTCTTTCTTATATTTCGGAGTAACGATAAGCTGAAGTTCGAATGTGCACATATTATGTTACTTCTATATATTACTTCTGACTATTAAAATTTAATTTCCATAAATATCGCGATGCTTTGAAAGCTCATTGATCCAAATCTTCGAGTGTACTTGCTGCTTACATGCACATGTCTAAATGCGCAAAGAGACAGTATACATTTTATTTATTCTGTGATTGACTTTCGTAATATTGGCTATTAATAAAGAAAAGTGTTGTTCGTCTGCTCTCGACCGATCGACATCTCTTGTCGTAGTGCTCCGATATCATGTTCATACTTTTTTCTATATTTTAATCAAGTTTAACTAATGTGTTTTAAACACACCCGCACAACACCAAATCTCTCATCAAGTATTCTGTTACATCTTCACTTATATCAAACATCTTTTGATATAACATGATACTTATGATCTTTTCATCAAAAAACTTCATTGTTGAAACATGTTATTATAAGAAAGATGTTTATATGACTGCGCATAACTAATTTTACTTGAGAAGGACCCAATCCCTCGGGTCGAAACGTCGTAACAAAGCGTTAATCTATCACTAGCCAATTGTGTCGATTCTCTAATAAAGAATTTTCTTATGTAATAAATTGTAAGTCGACCCGACTGGCAAGAGATGGTATTCTATTAATTACTACGTATCAACTATACGGACTGTGGTCCTCCACGTGTAACAAATTTAATATTAATAAATGCTGAAGCATCTATTAGATTCTCCCCCCTCCCCCAACACCCTCCCATCACAAAAACTGTTAGAAAATTTATTGCGAAAAATATTACCTCAGCCAGGATT
>NJRP01000040.1:1030503-1077697 GCA_003063835.1 Aphaenogaster floridana | reverse complement strand
CACCGAGGCATGTGATAATATTTATCGCAATAACCGATGATGTTAAGAAGAACGTATTCGTTTCGTGTGACACCGTTATTAGGTCTTGGTGTATAATAATAAACTTTAATTAATTATTAAAGTTTAATTAATTATTAATCCGTATGGTTGATACGTAGTAATTAATAGAATACCATCTCTTGCCAGTCGGGTCGACTTACAATTTATTACATATGTTTATTACTACTGGCGATTTAAATAATTAATTAAAGAATTTTCTGTTAAATTATTTTTGGCGGATCAGGTTCCTTTTTTTTCTGATTTATTAATAAAGACTCTGAAACAGAAAAAGAACAAATAATTAAAAAATCACTATGGGGATCAGGGATTAATAAGAAACTGGAAAATATAAATTTAAGATAAGTAACAAAGCTATATGGTTGGATTATTTAATAAGTGTTTGTACGATATTAGCCAGGTACACATAAGTGCGTATCGATAGGGTAGGATTGGATATTATGAGCACCTTAAGAACACTTTGAGTATTACCCAAGTAGAACAGAAAATCACGATAACGTGAAAATGACTCAAAATGATGCTAAAATGACACCTTTTACATCATTTTGAGGTCATTTTGATGTCATCATGATTTTCTGTTCTTCCTGAGTATGAGCACATACTGGTATATACGTCACGGTATATATGTAAATGCAAATAGATCGAATAGATGATTAGTTGAATCCTGCGATTGGTATTGCAAACAGAACGTTAAATATAAAGTGCCCAGTGACGAGCCCAGCGACGAGAAAATACGAAATAAAACGTTTCCAAACGTGGAATGTAGCGCGACAGTTTTCAACGATTATTCGAAATTGTATCTAGACGAGTGGCGCAAATATTCCATGAAAATGACGCGTTCGCGGTTCGCGTTTTCCCTCGTTGCCGTCGTCGAAGTTTGCGCTACACATTTTTTCCGCTTCTCCTGCGAGTTCAGCAGTATGTCCATCTATCCGTCCAATATCACCCAATTGCGGAAAATACCGAACGTGGTTAACCGCACATATCGTCGATACAAACGAATCGGGCCCGCGAGCCAAATCACGAAAATTCGGAAAGCAATACAACACTTGGAGCTGATACGCGCTATTATTTCAGGCGTAAAGAGCGAAACGGCTGGGATGATGTTCATCACTTCCGATGGACAAAGATGGAACGCGTTTAATGATAGCGACCGATCGACCGAGCGATAATCTAATCGTTACTGTGTCGTGTGTCGACTATTACATAAAATGACAGTTTCCATGATTAATCGTATGGTATGCAATGCTATATTCACTTCATGTCGTCCTCGAAATGTACTTTATCGAAATATTTCGAGAATTAATGGAAAGTTATGTATCTGTATTTGTATGTATTTGTATCTGTATGTATAGATACGTATGTATGTATATATACCTATTTATCTAGCTACGCTTGTGTATGTATAAGAATTAGATTAAGTTCACATTTATAGCTTCTTCTGTCAATCAAATGTTTGGACAGTTTTACGAGAGATATAAATTGAAAATATCATTTTATCGCTATTATTTTAATATCAAAAATACCATGCGAAGTTTCCTCACTCTGTTATCGCAGTGTCTCGGTAAATAATACGAATCACTGAAGTAAATCTATTTGACCACTCGCGTCTTTCGTGAGAAAAAGGCTAAGATATTTTTCTCGCAAATGTAAACGTCGATAACAGAACAACTGAAGATTGCACTCCTTGCCGTTTATCCAAGTATAACAACGATATTATCCGTGTATTACAGAAAATACATTCGCTCTTAAGAAAACTGATATTCCGTTTATCACAAAATTCGGTCATGCTATGCATCTACGATTTGAGAGTCTGTTACTGTGATACTAAATTTATAAAACAGTTTCTAGTGGAACATGTTCTTGAAGAAAAAAGCATTATTTTTTCAGTACCAATTACTCGAATACGTGGTATTTTTTATATTTTATGTCATTGTATATCATTGACAATGAATGAATTAACCGTGGTATATGACATTACAAACGATGATGAATAAACTAATAAACAAGTCCATACAACAAAACCACACATAACTGTATAAATTCAGTAAAATTCAGTCAAAAACGAGTGAACCAATTTTTTTAGTTACGATCAGAACTTCCTTTACTGCGAAAGATTTGATTTATTCGCATATTTTCTAATCCTTCAACAATCGGAAATTATGTGTACGTGGACATTGCACGACTTGCAAACAACCATCACGGTTCTCGGATTTGAGTTGTTTAGTTATCTAGAACGAATGACGCGGGTACGCGCCAACACGAAATGACCGCGCCAGAGAAATAACGGCGGCGGGGGAACGCGTTATAGTCGCGCGTGGCGATCGGCTACGGCAATTTGCGACAACTAATCTAAATTCAAATTGCCTCGAACAAAACTAATCTAGTGGTCACACGGAGCGCCCGCACTCGCCCGGACTCGCAACTCGCACTCGCCGCGCCACGCCGCTACTCTTCTGTTTCACGTCCCTTGCTTTCGCCCTTTCGTGCCGTCATCCGAAACGTGTGCTCCATCGCACACCGATAGACCGCGAGTGACAATCGACCGAGCCCCGACTTGGTCAAAATCCACCCGCGTAGACGCATACGAGCGCTGATTTAGAAACCGCTGGTCCAATTGTTTCATACGCGTTCAAATCGTATCGTACAGTGGCGATACGGAACAGATCGGATAATAAAGTTAATTACGAAAGCGTGAAGAATGATCAGGTTTAGTCCCTCTGATACTTTCAAAAAGTTATATCAGATGTCCAGAACAACTTCTTCATTGCCATGCACTAGTTTCAAATAAATAATTTTCAATTGCCACGCGGAAAGAACGATTTTGGTGAAGTATCTAAAAATTTAGCCAGGTACAGATCTGAAAATAATTATGTTGGATCATCCAAAATAATTATGTAGGACGCTCAAGCATAATGACAATGCTGCAAAAAGTTTTGACATCCTAGCTTGAGCGTCCTACATAATTATAATTTTGAATGGTTCAACATAATTATTTTCTGTGTCCGGTTAAATTTTTAGATACTTCAGCAAAACCGTTCTTTCCGTACATCTTAAGTATTACTAATACATTTCACATTAAGTAATACATTTCACGTATGCTTCTCGATGCACGAGATGACAATCGCAATCATATTTACGCTATTCAAAGAACGTGTACACAGAAAAAAATGCTGTTGCTTCAATGAAACGTCTACGTCACGGGCTGCCACAAATATAAATAGTTCATTCAATTGTATTATGATTGGACCAAATATCTAGATTATTCTTTTAATAATGTAAACATTTGGTCCAATCATAATACAATTGAATGAACTATTTATGTTTGTGGCAGCCCGTGACGTAGACGTTTAATTGAAGCAACAGCATTTTTTTTCAGTGTACAAAACACTTGCTTAGAAGCGGATTCAGAACAGATTAAAATATCCAGGAATATATAGGATGTCAGAATATTTTTAAACAATTGACGAGCTTTAATATATCAATTAAGATTTTCGACGATTGTATCTTTCG
Organism: Aphaenogaster floridana; assembly: GCA_003063835.1. Classification (NCBI taxonomy): domain Eukaryota; kingdom Metazoa; phylum Arthropoda; class Insecta; order Hymenoptera; family Formicidae; genus Aphaenogaster; species Aphaenogaster floridana. Next base: position 1,074,127 of record NJRP01000040.1, on the reverse strand, counting down.
TCAGAAGCGTGTAGATTTTCCACCGTTCCCTGAACAAGATTTTTCCAAGAAAATCGCACTTAAATCACGACGCGAAAACTCGCCGAGCTGGCTGGCGGAACACATTATAAACGTGCCGTTCCACGGATATTTCGCATATTTCAGGAATTCCACTCAGGAGGGTTCGCGTTTGACGCATGACTCATCGCCTTGCGTAAAGAACACCACTGCATTTTCAGCTACCCGGGCGCATCGCTGGCCAGTTAAGCTCATTCAAATTAACTACTCCAAATAGACTAGTCTAGGCACACGAATATAAAGTGCATGAGTTTATTATGGAGTTAAATTGATATAAGAAATATTTTTAGAGCGAAGAATCGTTTTGACTCAAACAAAATTAGAACCAATTAGTTAGATCTTCACCATGATAAAACAATATCTTCAAGCCGAATATTCAGAACAAAATAGAATCCCTCAGTTTGTACACGATTTCATTCATGAGTAAATTGTAAACGTATTGGTGCAATACGCTGATTTTTTAAAATTCAATTTTTACTTTTTTAAAACACGCCTTTTTACTTGAAAAATAACGGTTACGTGGTTGTGTCGCATTGATAACCGAGCTTTTACACATACATGCTCCAATTTTCGGAGCACTATTGAAACACGCCTCCAAAAATCTCGACGGAGCGAAAATTCCTCGCTGAAAAAACATTTCGACGTCAAGGTATTACGGCTTTAATCGTGGACTAGAGGCGATCGTGTTTTAGGTTTTAGGGTTGGGGCCAAGGAAGGAACTTGTAAACCTGAAGAAGCAATATTGGTTCGACGGTAGGAGTTACCGGGCCACAATTCATTACGAAAATCGATTCGCCGGCAATAGTGGCTGATTGGAGGTGGTCACTAGTTTCATCTTTCTCTCTCTCTTTCTCTTTCTCTCTTTCTCTCTCCGTATTTCGTTTCTTCTTTTCGCTCTTTTTCTCTTCGCTCGTTTTCGTTTCAGCAATCATTCGCGTATCGTAGTTACCCTAAGTTCGGTTCGAGGCAAACTGTATCGCGATCGCGGCAATTCAGCTCTTTAAAATTATCCGGAAAAACGCTAGGCATCTTCGTAGACAATTCTTCACACCGCATGAAGTGTTATCCCCCCTTGTGCTAAACTTTTATATTTATCTTAGATAAATCGCAGAAATAATATTTTTACAATTATGGCAAGATTGCAACAGTGTTATTTTTAATAAGAACAAAATTTAGAAAAAGAAAGAATTTCATGAAACGGCAACTTTTTTCTAAAAATTTATTATGTACATTTTGTTATGTATAAATATGCAATAAAACCACACGGAAAGAACGGTTTTACTGAAATATCTAAAAATTTGGTTAGATACAGATCTGAAAATAATTTTGTTAGATCATCAAAAGTAACTATATGTAGGTCACTCAAACATGATGATAATGCTGCAAAAAGTTTTGATATCCTAGCAACTATTTTGGGTGTCCTACATAATTAATTTGATGACCCAACAAAATTATTTTCAGATCTGTATCTGGCTAAATTTTTAAATATTTCAGCAAAACCATTCTTTCCGTGCAAGAGTGGGAGAGAAAAGCAAGAACGATCCCTTGTAACTTTATTCGGAAACTTCTGCGAGTTGCGTAGTTTGACGCGTCTGGTCCAAAATGCTGTAATAAAAAAAATTCTTTTTTTATTATATATGTTCGCAACGCTCACAGTAGCATGGTTCACAAAACTTGCAGCGGCTTAACTTTATGCGTATTGTCGTGAAAGAGCTTATGCTTACTTTACGACAAATACAAGATAGCTATAAATATTGTGTGTTAAATTTTTACGATACCGAGGGATTTATACTCATAACCGCATAACTAAGATTTGTACACGCGCGCGCACGTTTATAATTTAGTTATTATAAAACTTCTGGACCCCTCGCTATAAAAATCGATATGTCGAACCAATTACATTCATCTCTTTCCGCATTGATACTTTTGTTTTACTTTTGAATCCTTTACTTTTGATTTAATCTTATATTCCTAACAAATTTTTGCAACAGGAGTGAAAAAGATAGTATTAAGTATTAAATATCGGTGCAGGAAAAAAAGACGTCTTTAAATCCGGAAGTTTCGTGACGCTAAGTGATGGGACAACAGTGCACGAATCAGGACAATAAAGGTTCGCCCTGTCTGCGAGGGGTTGCTGTACGCGGCGCCTCACACCACGTGGCATTGTCCTGGCCGGTATTTGTGATATTAAACTGTTTAATCACCGAACTATAGAAAAAGCGTGAGTGCCTACGGTCGCGCGCGTCGTCGTTCGTGAGTTTCGTGTGCGTAACTGTGTGCACATCGGTTCCCGCATAGCTCGTAAATCTCACTCATTCCGAGTTCCCCCCCGTATACCATGGAGGAACGGACGGACGCTTATACACCGATACAACATGCTTGTCGTAGCCGATGGGTGAGTGTACGAAACATCCAGTTGAATCGACGAGGAACAGAATGTAGAGGATGAGGAGTGAAATCGGAGGGAACAACAAGTTACACGGTGGTGGCGCGAGATCCTTTCCTCTTTTTCTCTTTCGCGCTTCTAACTACTTTAGTATAAACCTTTGTGACGGTTTATCCTTTCTCAAAATAAAATTAGCGAGGCTCACGCTGAATTAATATACGTTTTAACCATGCATGTAATGATATGTAAATTTCATTCATTTCTCGTTGCGTTTCTCTGTCTCTCTTTCACCTTAGTTATAATTGTAGAATTGGAATTATATAAAACTTATATCTACCTAATATTCTTCTCGATCGATTTTTATAGCTACGATTTGATAGTCAAACTATTAAAAATTTAATTTCATAGATTTAATAATAAGTAAGCTTTAAAATTTTTCTATCATCAGCATTTATTTTTATTTGTAATCTTTTTTTTGGCGAAGTTACGTACTACTGATGCTGCGTTCACCGCAGATTCAGCTGGGGCAAAACCATTCGTCGAGAAAAATATGCGTCAACACGAGTAAAGTTTATCGATGTATTTCATTCTCTATTAATTGACCGCAACTCATGACGACGGGTATCGATAACGGGTGTGGAAGAAAGGATTAGCGTCGGTGTAAAAATCGCAAAATAGAAGGAGAACGTAAATAAACACGAATAGATTTCGGCGCGGGATTTGCAGATCCGGGAGAGAAGCGACATCGGACAGTATATTGCACCGCTTGTTGCACCGCAACGAAACGCAATAACGTATCGGTGCACAAATGTCAGTACGGTTGTCTGTCGTGGCACATATACACCGCGGGCGAAGCTGTCGAGGACCGAAAGAATAACAACCATAATAGGCTCCTGAATTGTGTGGCGAACAATGGGCAAAATGAAAAACGACGCGCTGCATCCAGCGCCTGTCTCTCTCTTTCTCACTCTTTCTTTCTTTTTCTTTCTCCTCTCTCTCTGTCTTTTCTTCCTCTAAACTTTTTTGTTAAGTGATTTTTTATCAGTATTTTTTAATTTAAATTAATTATAAATTTTTTTCTCATAAGACATAAGACATTGATAAACGGGATACGGAACTCTTGAACCATTCGTCTTTCGGTGCTATTTCAATAATATAAGATGTGCGTAAAATACATTAGCGATGAGAAAGATATATCTAAAATAGCCTAAGGCAAAGGAACACCTACTTAGGCATCAGCGATAGTTTACCAAACTCGTATAACCTCGGTACCTATCACCGACAAACACGTATCTCGCTCGTTATTCAAAGTTTACAAAAGTCTAATGAGAGATCTCCAACCGCGATAAAATAACAACATACATTATTTACGAGAATTTTATTGTCCAAAATAAACTAGTAAAACTGCTACATCTCTCATTTCATTACGCCGCCTATTATATAAAGTTAAACTTTACCCTGAAATATTTTTGATTATTATTTTAATTTGCGTATTATCGCATTCTGCGCCCAAATTATCTTGTATTACGCCCGAGTTACTTCCTAAATTATCTCGCATAACATACATAAATTGTATTGAGCAATAAACGATACATTGGCACAAGCATTCCAGCCATACCAAATTTAAAATGCAATTCCGGTATTTTAATGCAATTTTAATCATGTGTTCTGAGATATTTCCATAGAATTTAAAGTATCTCTGTTGTCAAAATTATTATAAATTCTCTCTCCTACATACTACACACACACACACACACACACACACACACACACACACACACACACACACACACACACACACACAACCGGCTTATTTTCAATAATGAACCAAATCATTATTGAACAATGTAATAATATAGCTCTTTATTTTGAACACATAGCTCTTTATTATGTATTTACATATCATAGATGAAGTTTATTACAAGATATAATATATCAAAATTTTTCAGGAATTTTTAGGAATACACAAGTAAATTTTTAAAACATTATACATGTTATATATTAAATCACTGCATTATATGAAATTACATTACCGAATATGAAAATGGACATAATTTTGATTCCAGCATTTTCAAATTAATTTAAAGCTATATGATTTATTTGGACACTGACACAATTTGTGACGTTCGCATAGTATCCGAATTATAACAATTATCGGTTTATTCCAACTTCTGTGAATGAACGAAAAGCTATTTTACCGTATTATACCGCAAAAAGTACAATAAAGTATATCACGCATTATTAATTCTTCGCATTAAACGTTTGACAGCTTCAAAAATTCTGCTTTGGTATCCTAAATCTTATGGTCATTATCGTGGACTACTTCCTCAGAAACTCTAGACTGAAAAGATTTAAAAGTTGTTTTCTTTCACTCTAAGGTGTTATAACCTCAGCCACTAAATAAGCACCTCTCTCACTGCATGGCATGAAATTATATAAGAAAACTAGTCCGCCGTGTAGCTACCACAATCTGTCCCGATTTCCAGCATGGCGTAGGACGTGACAGCTTTACGAGGATAATAAGCTAGTATTACGCCCTCACGGTGAGAGTTTTTGCAAATTGAAGTAAATTCCATTCCCATCCCTGTATTCCTCCTGTCGTCCACGATGGTGTACGATGCGTGAAACCACATTCCCCGTAAGTAATGCTTTACTACGTTCGTTGGCCTGGTTCTCTCGTCTAGATCGCGGTCCTCTAGACTTCATAAGAACCCTCTCACCCGAGTGCTTATATCCGCGTCAAAGCATCAATAATACCATCAGCCACATTTTAACGTAGCAATCGGCAGTCATGAGGCTTGTCACAGTTGTACATAATACATGATTATATAACGTGCAATTGCGCGTATATATATGTATATATTTCCCGCAAGTATTATATGTATTACATGATCACGAAACTTTTATCTCAAATCATACGAAAAATCGTAATGAAAATAGACATTAGTAATATTGGACAGATACATATATAATATAATTAATTAGCAATTTGTATTGCCATGACGCAGATGATATTTCACGAAACAATCTGTCTTCGCATTTATAACGCTGGAGGTGCGAATAAGTTTTTGTTGTCGACATATTATGGTCCATAATATCGAAATTCAAACTTAAGGTATATCGGTTTCATATCCCGAATAAAAATTTTATATATCCGTTGAAACATCGATGAAAATATATTTGTTTATTCGCACCGAGAGGGTGTGATCCATGTATCTTTAGTAAGTAGTCACAGACAAACCTGGCCAGCCTCGACAACACCTTCTCCTGGTTTTGTTCCTCGACAGGGTGGAAATATCCCCTCGAAATGTTTTCCGCGAAGATAGTACGTGCTCTGCGGTTTTACCCTACCTTCCTCACATGAATATTCACGGCTAATTTGTAAGAAGCTCTCCAAACAACGTTGCTACATACCGTCTAACCGAGCGTACAAGCACTCATACGAGTGCGTACCAACACGACTCGACCACCAGAATTTACCTTTAATTATCGTAAGAGCGAATAAAAGATCGTTTTCACGTGTAAACAGCGAGAATGTTCGTCGATAAATTCAATTTCAGCGTCGACTATCGGTACACGTTGGGAAATCTTCAGTTCAGAATTACGTTAGTGCAAAATTGAAATCCTGTTAGGAAGAGAACAATAAGTTACACGAAAAGATGGTAATTTGCGATAGTGAAAAGTACAGGTTATACGAAAATAATATTTTGACGATGAATTTTAATAATTGATATTTATATAGCTATATTGTGGCTTACAATTAGCTCTGAAAAAGCGATAATATTATATTTTATTAAAATTCTCGCTAACAGTAAAAGATGCGAATTTCTGGCGGCGGACCGCAAAAATATTGAGAAAATTATTTGCAACGGTGTATATATAACGGTATATATACGATGTACAATTCAACAATGAAATCTGGAATAACGTCGATACGTACGTCGATATACAGAAACATCGGCGACACTTTTGTGCTCGGGCTCAACACGCTAGAATTCTCATAAAATGCAAATATTATTAGCATTCCCCGACGTCCTCTTACACGTCCACGGTGTTGCCAATATACATATATACGTGTACGTACCGTACTTGATATTCAGATGATGAGATTTACGGCAGTACAAAGATACATTGTCGAATAGTTTCCTACCGTTTGCACATTCGTTTCGATTCAACGCAAAGTCTTACCTTCGTAATTATTCTTCGTCTAATGCATGAATTCTATAATGATTCTCTCTATGATGGACGATCCATATGTTTACGTAGGTATACTCAATATTGAGATTATCGACACGTTTGCGTAACATGATTTTCCGTGTATACTTTCCCAATTTGCGGGCTTATTGTTCGTAAATTACGTTTTATGCAAGGATTTTCATCGCTTACGTTGTTAAAGTTGGGAAAATTATAAAATAATTAGCATATTTATAATTTAAAATTTTTTGAAAATTTTAGTAAATTAAAAAAAAGTGGAACAAACTTGATTCTTTAAATTCGTTGAAATTTTCATTAGATTATAAAATGCTGTAAATACAATTCAACTTCATTGATTTTAATTTAATCTTTCCAAATAACTCTGGCTTTTTCTCTAAATAGGAGGAGAAAACATCATATAATTTTCATTCAATGCATTGATATGTTACACATATCAATGTACTGAATGACAGCGCAAGTGATATTCCGTCGGTCTAGACTCATCTCATCGCAGTCAAACCAAGTTTTACCGTTGTAATTATCGTTCCTCTGCTGCATGCATGCGCATTCGAGATGGTAGGAAAAGAATTACATCAGATATAAAGGAGTTCGGCATTTTCTTCGGTTTACGAGCACGCTTGTTACGAGGGCGTAAAGATGCCCTGCGGGCTTTTATTAAATTTTATCCCGGTGAACACCAAGGTCCGAGTTATATAAACGACGTTACATGCCTTCCGGCGACATTTTAGGGCCACCTAGACAATTCCACGATGCGCTTAACGGCCGAATAGTCGATCCATCCGGATCGGATTTGTGTTTTGATTTGCCTTTTTCGTGGAGTATGCTCCATGGAGAGACGAACATTGCATCTCGTCTCGAGTGAGGGAATAAAGCACGCTTAATAAAAATAAAAATAAAGTTCACCTCTGCTGCACGATGGGCGAAATAATCATGATCGCATTCGTTCTAAGTAAAAGCGCTAATTCAAAGCTCTCAATCTTGTATCCGAAGAGATAATCGCGTTGCATTTCAATGTATACTTTTATGTCCGATTAAGGTACGATTTAAAAGTATTATTAAGAATTTTTAAAAAGAAACGTATGACTCACATGGAAGCGACACGTGGGAAATCCATCTGATCATTAGTATTCTCTATCGGTGTGCCGTTCGCGGATGCATAGAGTTTATGTTTCATGTGACGTTTGCGATTGCAAGGCAACGTATTGCCAGATGCTTCGTCTGATTTCCCCCGAGATCACGCTGCGCTATACTTTTTAACAACGAATTATAAACTTTCAGTTGTGAATTGGGAGAGGAATTTTGATTATTTTCGTTTGCAGCGATAATTGCTCGTTCTTTCCGTTCTTAAGCGATACATGCGTATGTGCGATATACCTAAAGCCAAATAGCTTGTTTTCCTACATATTCGAGGTAAGCCATCAATGCGGCGAAACTTGTTTTTATTTCAACACTGGAACCAGAATGTTCAAATTTTCGTGGTTCGCACTTAAAAGCTTGATCCGCAAAAAGTAAAAATAGTACGATTTTCGACCTGACCCCAAAGTTGCGAAACGATGGCATAAACTATTCATCGTTCTCTTGTCGCTCTTAATCCGTTATTTCCCATCTCTTTAATGGTTTAATTACGAGGGATTAACGCTACGCTTCTAAACAGTCATGTGTAATTAAAACGCTGCGAAAAGAGGCGATTCGGATTAACGGAGCCAAATGAAGCGAGAGAGCTGTGCATCTGGTTTTCCTATTTACTAGACAGGTGACGTAGGAGAGACGTCCCAAGAGAGCATATTGTCCAGCTCAAAGATTACTCGTTTACGGGGGCCAAGTGATAGATTCGTTATTACTCGTGAATATCATATTCTATACACGCCAGGTGACCGTGTAATAGGGAAAAGGGTAATGGCTATTCAGTATGCATTGCTGTCCCTCGGTACGGGGGTAATATCAAGCTCTCAAGTACATGATACGTTCCATACGGTGCATATATACATGTATCGCGTGTTTATGCATAAGTGTATTGCGCAGTTACAGCCGAGTGGACGCGCTAGCGTGTGCGTATGTGCATGCGTGTGTGTATAGACGCGCAAGATGTTATACATATAGATATATCTGTGGTTGCTCCTTTTAACTTTTTAAAATATCGTGAAGATATACGCGTTCGATCTATCGGCCGTTCGCAAAAGGGATACACCGAAGTGATAGCCGGAAAAATTGTCAATCTCTCTCGCTACTTAATTATCAAGAGCGTAACAATCCGCGAAAGATTTGATGACGTGATCGACGAAGATTTTATGAACTTCTTTGTTAACGAAGCGTTGATAAGTTTGCCAAGACCAAAGAAAAAGTTCGGAGAAGGACTTATCCGTATTACGTTAAAATCCGTGATCTATCGATAACTCCACTCGTAAGTAACTCCTGATTAAACTACTTGTCGCGCCTATAAGTGTCCAGTTAAACTTAAGGATGTATTGGATTTATCTTCAAAATAGTACGAAGTCTTCGATTTATCTTCGAATAGTACGAATGTTTTCAATTTTTTTGTACATCTAGTATACGGTTAGATAAAAATATTTGCCAAGTTTCAATTGTTTTCACTACACCGTTTTAAAGAAATAAATTATAACTTGAGAAAATTAGCATTTTCACTGTCAAAAGTTTAGGCTCATAAATAAAAAAAATTGCAAATAATGCTGGAAATACCTTTCTAAGAGTAAAAATAAGACTCCAATTATCGTTCGAGTTCCTTATATCTAGATTTACTATGCGTAAGGCGTAGATATTCAAGTATTTCAAATTTCATGCACTTTTGTCTAAGATTATCTCCGATACATTCTTAACTCAAGTATGCTGTTTAGTGCTTTAGTCTCTTGCGCACTGCTGTTTTACGTTCAAATTATTTATTTTATTTAGTTATACGTAATATAATTCTATCAGACTTTGTCACGTAAGATTTATCATTCGTAATAATGCAAGAATTATTAAGTGACTTAATTATCACTGGAAACTTCTTATTATAACAAATCACCAGTAAGTAATTAACATTGTAATAAATTGTAAGACGATCTAACTGGCAAGTTATGCTGTTCTATTTATTACTACATATCAATTATATGGATTGTGGTCCTCTATGAGTAATAAATCTAATACTAATGATGCTAAAGCATCTATAAGATTCTCCCCCCTCCAATCCCATCACGAAAATAGAACATCACTTGCCAGTTAGGTCATTTATTACAATTTATTACAATGTTGATTATCACTGTTGTTCGTACGCTTTGATTTCATGCTGGCGCGATTTGCAAACTTTTAGATCTCTGTCGGCAATATTTTGTAGTTCATAATACGTTGATAATGCCGATAAGAATCAAGGGGAATAAATCCTTGGGCATGACCGTTCCGCTAAATCCTCGGCAATACCCTTTTGCCCCTTGCTTCCTCCTTACCCCGCATATACACCGAAGCGAAGAGAGAGAGAAGGGTGTACCGGATGAGACAGGCAGATTACCTAATCACGGGTAACCCGTAAAGCAATCAAATTCTCCGTGGTATCGTTACCAACGTGTTGGTCGTGCATCAGTGTGAGGGGTGCCCGGGCCGGAGGTTCGTACGGAGGGTAGCCAGAGACGGAGTAGATGAAGGGAGAAATGGTAGGGGGATCGGCTTCGTAGGCCGTTAAATTCGATTTAAACCATTAATGCGGTATTGTCCGGGTAATGACCGTGCATCCGGTGCCGAATTTCCTTTTCGATGTCATCTCTCGACTACTATTGCTGCCGTCGCTGCTGCTTCTGCTGCTGTCGCTGCTGACTATTTCTTTCAGCGAATTAGAGATGCTTCGTTGGCAGTCGTAGATGCAGTTACGATTGCATTTAAAATATGCGCGTAGGCACGGTCACAATAATCGTTCATTTGCTCTAATGTCACTTGCGCTTCATACATATCATGATTAATGCGTGAAAGATAATTATTCGTTTGCATATAGAAACACGTGGAGGGTTTTTTTACGCTACGAATAACTGAAAATAAAATTGAATAGAATAAAACTGAAAAATAGTCTGCTATTTGCAGTTATTTGTTTCGTCTGTGCGAAATTTCGTTTTTGTAGAAACGACGAAATAATTTCATATTTTTCTATTGCATATTTAATAAAGATACGGAATTAACTTTTACCGTCTAGGCAACGACCATTAAGAAGCATATAGATTTGAAAATCAAAATATCTCTTTTATCACATTTATATCTCCATTCATTTATATATTACAAAAACGAGAGATATAATGCCGCGGATTCTTGCAAGACTATTAGAGAGAACGAGTTATATTCTTTTGAAAAGCTGCACGGCTGTAGATCTCCGCGCGCGAACTTAAAAAAAATTATGATATATCGCGGCGTATTGTATCCGTTTTTATACAACCGCAAGTAGTTCTGGCAACACTATCTCCCGCTCTTTTTTTCTCGCGGGATAACATTGTACGTACGGATTCTCAGCAATAAAGCCACGCGACGACTCCGCAGAGACAACGGCGCGGCGGTCACTTTTAATCGCCCGTTTATCATTGCGTGTCGTACCGCCTCTCCATTCGGGTTTTACTCGCCAAGTTGGCGAGCTTACGATACCGCCGAATGTAGTAATTTCGATAATAACGGGCAGATTGCGCTTAGACTGGATATCCTACGCACAATTGTTGTTAGACGATTATTATGCATTCCTTTTTGTTAATACGACATATTAAAATCGTGTTTGTATTGTAATTGCGAAGAGGATCACAGCCTTTCCTGTGCCCTATGTCTGGCAGATTGTGTTCGACCGTTGCTGAACCTCGTTCTAATAGCCATCGAGTTGCTTTAATTCGACTGTGTACATTTATCTTTTTAAGCGACTCTGACTCAATTGATCCCGTTCTCGCCTTCCTTCCTCTTTAATCCCTATTCTCCGCTATTCTTTTCTCTGTTTTCTTTTTTTATTTAATCATGTCTTGTATCATGATACATTCAACGGAATGTAATCACGCAAATTAACATGATAAAGAAGTTATTTAGTGTGAATCCGTTTTGCAATGAATTATTAAAACGGGTACATAATTGACAATTTTTCAATTTTACTTGTATTCCTTTCTCAATAAATTTCTCAAGAAACTACACATAAAAAGCCAATTAATTCGATTATCGATTTATATGCAAAAATATAGCTCTTCTGCTTAAAAATAAATCATTTACGAGACAAATGACGCGATTTACGACGTTAGTATCTGTTGTCCTGAATATTTTATACCATGCTGTCATGTTCGGATATATCCCTACTCAAGTCAGGCATATGAATAGTATTGGCTACGTGCACAGTTAACGAGTTGACGTTCGATGCATAAATAATGGGCTGGCCGATTAATAGCGCGATCGTTCGCTTAATGATCTAAGTTAATAAGAGATAAACACTGACAGAGCAATATCACGAAACTGTTGATGGCCGGACTATATGCCTATTTCCGCATAACACCGTTATTGAGGGGATTTAGTAATTATTTAATTGCAATTGGCAATAATCCAAATCCTTTTAGTTGATATTTACAATGCAAAATTAAGAAGATAGATCTGAATTAACTATTCAAATTATAAAACGGCCAACATATACTTTTGGAACGAATATTTTATTAAGGAGAAAACGAGTGATTTTTAGTGACAAATAAGCTTTCTTTCAATTATTTCATAATTCTAATTTTCAAAAATATTAAAATTTTCAGAAAAAAATATAATGTGAAAAAATTCTAACAGTATGTTATTTAACAAAAATTCTTTGCATTATAATTACGGTTTAATTGCTGGCTTTCTAATAAAATGTCAATAAACAGTTTTAAACTTTTTATTCGTACTGCTAAGATGTTCCTCTATTGCCCGTACGAATATTCGCCGCAATTAAAAGAATAATACGCTGCATCCCCTTCGCGATTATAATGAGTTATGCAGTTGCTCCAAATCCAAACGCGTTTTTGACGATAACGAGAACACGAGATAAAAAATACGGCGCGTAAAGCGTACGTGGAGTGAGAAAGCGGAAAGGGATGGTTATTGCGACAGAGATGGTTAGTGTCTTTAATCACGAGATACACAATGCGGGAGGTGTTACTTTTACGGTGTCGCAGATAAATTGTCGGCGTCGAGAGGTATCTGGACAGGGCGGTCATTTTTGTCCGTACGTGACTGCTTTCTGAGATACTTGACCGTATAAGACCAGGATCGTAAGTTGCGTCGTGAGAACATAGTATCCCTCTCCAGACCGCTACTTCCAAACGGCATTTATTGAAAATTTATCGTTTTGTCCTCGCGGGACTTTATCGACATTCCGTTTGCCGTCATCAGCCGATACTTGTCGTGCGGGCACGAGTAGACACGTATCGATATCCATTTTGAGAGATCACCTACCTGTCGAACAGGTATTCGCGTTTCTTGTTAATTATATTAAATGTTTTCGCTTATTTACATATCTTGAGAATTATTGATAGAAAAATTGTTACCATTTATTGAAAACCGAAGAGAAACATGGAATAATACTATTTGATATTTTCTCGCTCTGAATTTATCTCTTTTCCATTTAACTTAATCATCTTCTACACTGAGAAAGAAAAAAATATCTTGATACAAAAAAATTTTTTTTAATTATGTACTAGGTGGGTTCTAATAGGTTATTTACTTGTATTTATCTTAAAATTTCTTGATTGAAATATTTATAATATTTATAATTTTTAATTAAATATTTAATTTCTTTTTGTCCTAGAAAATATTTACTGTTAGATCATTTTTATATTCAAGATAATCAGATTTTCTTTCATATTAGAAAACAATTTAGTTAAGTTTAATATTATATTAGGTTATTTATAAAATATTTATTTAAATATAAAAATGTAAAAGTATAAAATAATATACTTAAGGTAACATGTGTATTTACTTAAAACTAAATATTTTTACTTAAATAGAACAAACAAATACTTGTATCAAAAAATATGGTTTTAAGAAAATGTATTTTTTCATTTGAAAACATTTTTCTCAGTGTATCGATGTCAATCGTAATTAATAATTTTTCTACGAATTTTTATGTAATATTCAAAGTAAAATAAAAGATTGTGCGTTCGGTAAAACAAACTGCGCTGAATTAACATCCATTAATTCTGCATAAAATTTAAGTATCGAAAGAGATGTATTTTCGCAATATCCGCGCGAGTAGTTTCCGTGTGTCTCGCACGTGCAAAGGTATCTTCCCTTCCGCATCGGCGTGCTACACGTGGCGTTGCACAGCGCCGGTGCAACCCGGTGTCGCATCCTCGCGCTAACATAATGAATCCATACCGCGCACCGGACGCGTTACAGGTCGCATCGTGAGGGTCAAACGCACATGTTCCCACGTGTGTGCACACGTCGCGCTAAACATACAAATACAGAGGCATGTTGTCCCCCCCCCCTTCGCTCTCCCGTTCTTCGCGATCGCGTTGTTGAAAACGGCGCATTTCGTAATTGGAATACCAGCCTATACGGAGCAAAGAGAGGCACGTTGCGGCGATACGCACCTGCGTATACGCATGCAACGACACGCGAATAGACGGGGAAAGATAATAACGGATAAACAGTGCGTTAATACGCGACACACGCGGATACGACGCGGGCATATTTGTCATTACATCAGGATGGATTAGTACGAAAATTGTGGTTGCTGACATTAAGTACGTTTTACATGAACTTGCATCACACATTTTGATCGCATAAGAGTCTGAAGAGATATACAGTGTATGCGATTTAAGCGACAACGCGTAATAACCTTAATTAAAAGTGTAAAAAGTAAAAGGTGTAAAAAGAACTTTCCCAGGCGCAAAAAGTTATTCTATTTCGAAACGCTCTTATGAAGTTCTATATTTAAATTTCGAAACAGCTCGTTCCTCGATATCATGTCAGACCCAATTATGATTTTTTGAAATGGAATATATATTTATTTTATAGCAATATTGGAAGTCATGTGTTTTATATAACAAACTTAATGACACGGAAGAAAAATGTAATCCGTTTATATAATTACATTAACTAAAGATTTTTTTCTCCTCCGTTCTCTGCAACGTTAGTTTCATCTCTAAATATTCGATAATAAAGAACTCTTCTTTTGATGATACGCAGATACCTATACGCGCGTGTTTATGCATATGCGGATTCCGGGAGCGTAAATTTGTGGATGTAGGGATAACGAGAAGGGTGAACAAGAAAGAGAGCTATAGTCGAACAATGTCCGGTATGAGTAGGCTCATGCGGCTTCCATTACCTCCGCTGACAATTAATAATTACCCCATATCGCTGATGATATCCCGGAATGCATTTTGGCTCGTAGAATTGCGACCTATGGCCTCCCTCGTTTCCACCCTCCCTCACCCTAGACGCCGCTGCAAATCTCCGTCTTTCTCTCTCCCTCTCCCCCCTCCCTCCTCTCTCTCTCCCTCTCCCCCCTCCTTCCACCCCCTCTCTCCTATTGCATCCGTTAGATCGCAGCGGGCTGCAAACGCGGCGTAGCGCGTGCATCCTCGTGCATCTGGACGATCCAGCTCGTATCGGTTTGTAGTAACGTTTCGCCGAGCGGCTCTGAACCATTTTGTCCAACCCTCCAATAACTGGAGGTGCATTAATGCAGCCTAGCGAGAAGATAACGCCGTTGCATCGACGGCACGATGGGCACACCGCTATCGATCCTATCGACCGATGCGCGAGAAGTTAATAGGGAAAGCACAGCGGAGGCTACTATGCGCGACCAGCAGCAGCAGCAGCAGCAGCGACAGCGGCACCGTATTTTAAAGGGAGGTGGTGGCTGGCGAATAGGGGACAGAAAGGGGTGGATGCTGCCAGCCGTTCGCATCGCCGCCGGCTACGTAGTCAGGATCCGCGCTACATCGCGCTGCTGGACGCGTGGATTCACGGTTCTACAACGCGATAGATGGAATTCCAACTTTTGATTGGGAGGAGGTAGAATCCATATTGCTGTATATGCGTTTCGTAATTTGGCAAAGAACAGACTCGTAAAGGAAATCAAATCATAATCACATGACGATCAGTACTTTTAGCGGAATCATTATATGTTACTATTAGGATACAAAATCGCGAGCTTGCTGCGACATCGCGGAAACAATATTCCGCGAAAACTATTACTCGTTTTTGCCAAACATATAGTGTATAACGATAAATCAATCCGAAGGTAATTTAGATACGTACAATGTTGCGAATAAATTGAAAGCTTTCTACAGCACATCGCAAACAAATATCTGCAGAAATCCATTTGTGCTAAATACAGTGTAACAAATGAATTTATTTTATTTATCTTTGGTTTGAATCGCATATGCAAAAAGATGCGCAATTCGTAACCTAAAGAAAGTCCGTACAATGATACGCATATAATTTTGTTGTTTGTTGGCCGCATTTATCAAGATTAATGGCCCCGACAATGAGATTTTCCCCGGTCCTTTAATAGCGAAAACGAATTAGTTTGTGCTGAAAGGGCTACGTCCAGGAAACCCAGAATTACTTTTAAGTCACATTCGTGATTTATGCGCAACATACGCGAGAAATCGTATCTGTAATAAACGCAAATTACGGCAAAATATTATAGAGATGTATCGATATATGCGTGACGAAATTACCGCCAATATACAGAGTAAAACTAAAGATCCAAGTAATACAATAAAATTTGCTTGTGATATTAGGAGAAATTTGCA
The DNA here is from genome assembly GCA_003063835.1 of Aphaenogaster floridana. Lineage (NCBI taxonomy): Eukaryota > Metazoa > Arthropoda > Insecta > Hymenoptera > Formicidae > Aphaenogaster > Aphaenogaster floridana. Next base: position 1,057,738 of record NJRP01000040.1, on the reverse strand, counting down.
CATAGCGGGATAATAGGGCACGGGGGAGGAGTTTGCAGAATCTCAAATCTCCGACAATGTGCAGCTCGCATCGGAATCCGAATGCAGATACATTGCGTATTATCGCTGTAGGACAAAACGACCGCTCGCACGCATCCATTCATTCAAGTATGCAAACCGATAATTGAATGAAAAGCACAACATGACGCGATGTCGCGTCAATAAATATCTGAAACTACTATTTTCGTAAAAAAGGGGATATAATATCTCTAGTGTATTATTTTCAGAATTAACACAATAATATCAATATATCGTAATATGGCTAATATTATAACTGATCGGGCACGAGTAGCGAGGAAACTTTGATTCGATAAATAATTTATTTGCATGAAGACTTGTTTATGTGTTTATAAATATTTTATTAAAACTGTTTGTGCGAATTGTATTTAAACTGTAAATCAAAAAGCTCCTGAAGTAAGAAATAATTAATCTGATCTTGCATCGTGAGAAGATTATTTAATCGATTAGGCAATTCTGGTTTTTGTTATTTCTCCCGAATAATACATAAAATAATAATACATATCTGCCATAAAAAAAGAATTATGTACAATAATCATCTATTAAAACTCACGATTTCATCGAATGAGAATACGGAGAGAGAAAAATGCGAAATGCATGCATTATGCTGCGTATCAAGGCCGAGTACATGTGTACTCTATCCGTTGAAAATATTCTGCCACCTCGACAAATTCGCATACGTTTTTTTTTCTTCCACGCAGCGTTGCAAGATATTTATTGTTTTAATTTACCATGCCCGTGTTTAATTATAGAGAGTTAATTTTAACTGGCACTCTGCATAACGGGCTGGCCATGATTGCACCCGGCTCTTAGCTAAACAGTTTTTGTTTGTACTTAACTAAAACAAAATATAGCGATTATTTACGAACGTGAAGAGTGCATCGATACGTAAAAATAAAACGTGTCCCAGTTTAAAAATACCTCTGCGAAACTTTAACAGACGATACTTTCTGTTCTAAAATTATCTAGTCGTTTCGTATATCTATATAAGATACAGTAACCAACATATGTTGTTTTTGAATTGATTAATAAATACATTTTTTAATTAAAAAAAACAAAAATACACATACATATACAAATGCTGGTTTATTATTTTATATTTTACAAATATAGTAAAATGTTACGTACACTGTTGGAAAATTTGTGTACTTTTGTGAAAAAATTTGCTGGTCAAAGTTTTTGTGTTAAGTAATCAACACATTCATATGTAAATTTAACCCATGTTTGCTTTGTTAATTGAACTTAACAAATATAACATGTAAAATTATTAAAATAATTTTAAAAATATGTTAAAGTAACACAATTTGCACGTATTTTTTAAATGTGTTAAAATTGACAGAAAAAGAGTGTTGATTTTACTCTATAATATAGAAGTGGATGACTGTGTGTTACTTATTACCATTCTTATATGAAAAGAACATTTCTTATACGTTAATTTCATCACAAAAGTTATGTTAATTGTACACACAATTAACTTTAAATTACGATCAAAATTACATTTCTTTTTGGTTGAAATATTAACATGATATTAGTGTTACCATTTAACACATCCATATTATGTTAAATTAACACAAAAATTTGAGTGGACCGTTTGGGACATGTGATTTATGTTAAATTTAACACAAATTTTTCAACTGTGTAATATAGTAAAATGTTTCACAGCCGTTGCTTTAAAAATCTTTCAAGATCGGAATATTCCTCAAAAAATATTATCTTAGAGCAGAGTCGCGCGGGATCCCGACGACGGTTAAACGCATCTCCTTGCTTCTTGCTGGTCCATGTTTAACGTCTAAAATTGGTGAAGACTGTTCATTAACAGAGACCATGTGACTCTGTGCCAAGAAATGGTCGGTCTTTGTTCGGTGTACTGTCTCCACTATCGAGAGTTTAGCACCAGTGCGAGAGGACCGAACAGAGAAGACAAGAGAAAGCAGAGGATGTAGAAACTCTTCAGGGAACTGAAGCAAAAATAAAAGAAGAGATCGCGCAGAATAGAAACACAGTCGCGCAGCTGCGAAGCGAAGATATAGATCGAGATAGATACGACTGGTTTGTTTTCATCTAATTAAGCGCCATTCAAGAGTTTTGGCATTGTTACAATTCGGAACATGTGCATTAATCACAGTGAATTAACATATTCTTGAATGAACACGTAATAGCTTTTTTATTTAACATATCCCTTTGAATATTTCTTCAATTTTCACTTGGTAACACTAAATATCTCAACATAGAAATAAATATTACTTCTTCAGAGATAAACTTTTCAAGTTAAAAAGTATAAAAGGTATTTTAGTATTACGCGATTCCAAGTGACATAAATATTCTGCTATTATAAAAGACGAGAGTTCTCTTTTTTATTTATTATATATATATTATTATATATTATAATATATATATATATATATATATATATATATATAATAATATATATATTATATATATATTATTATATATTATAATATATATATATATATATATATATATATATATATAATAAATGAAAAGTATATAGATAGATAGATAAATAAATAGATATATACCAATGCTAATCTCTTTAAGAGATTAAACAGTTCAATATTAAAACGAAATGTTACGATTTAAATTTGAAATAAAAGAATAATGTTATTTTTTATATTTTTATCTTTTAAGATTTAGGCTTGGCAAGGATTCTCTTTGTGAATATTCGGGATTCCATGTAACGTTCAATAAATTATATTTGCAATCGCCGCGCACAGCCCTCTTCGCGTGCAAATGAAAGTAAAACAGCTCGGGGAAAAGACGCGGGGAAGTGATGAATTGAAGAAAGCGAAAGGGAAACGGCGGCGCAAGAAGGCGCGAATTACGTGCAGCCAAAGGGTAGTGTGCGGAAGAATGACACGCGAGCGCCGAGGAATCTAATGAAGGTGAGGAAGAGACAAATGGAAAGCGGAAAGAGAGACAGAAGAGAGCGGCGGTAGACACAGATGAAGAAAAAGAGCAAGTATACGGTACCGAAATAGCCGGACATTCCGTTAACTTGGCTCTCTGCAGCTACTCGAGACAGAGAATAAAAGGGTCGAGCGGGACGGAGGAAGGAAAGCGGCATTCGTCTGTCGTGTTTCTCGCCGGTCCTACCTCGTCTAGGAGCGTTTCAATTACGAAATCCTGCGAAATCGTCCGACGATTCTCGCAGAGTGTTCGTCTACCCGTTATATCCGTCGCTGTGGTGTCCTCTTTAGTTCTATTTCTCTTTTTCTCTCTCCCCTTTCTCCCCTACTGCCACTCTCTACTGCCACCCTCCCTCCGTTTTCTCTTCCTTTCGTTTCGATCTTTCTCTCTTTTTCTCTCCCTTATCGTGTTGCTGAAACGGCTAAATAAAAGAGCCACGTCTATTGTTTGTACGACACAGAGTAAACACCGGTAGCTGCAAAAACCGAAGGCGAGAGCTCCCGGATTGCAGCGTTTCGGTACTCGGATATTTATGTCCCTCTTTACATTCACGTGTGGCCATTAGTTGACAATTCGACGGCGATTTCCCGACAATTCCGATATTGCAACGAGAGAGACGCGGTGTTTCGCGATCGCTCGATTCAACGAGAATCGTAATCGACCGTCAGATTAAAAACTGAACAGTTCCGAAAGCATTTATTATTAAAAGCGTGTCTTATATACATGAAACGTAGATATATATATATATATATTTCCTAATTAGATCAGAGTCTTCTGTATAGTTTAATGCACGATTATTGCATTTATAAGATCATCATTCTGTGCCAACTCTTTCGAACAGTATGACAAAATTATTTTAACTATGACATAACTCGAAATGCCAGAAGCAATTCTAATTGACCTGCTTTGCTATTTAAAATTGATAATCGATTTGTGGCTAGATAACCATGAATCTTTAAATATTTAAATGTATTTTGGTAGTCTAGACTGATATTTTAAGTAACTCAGATATTTTTCATCTGAACTGACCGTTAGATTCAAATTTCGTACAATGCTGGCATCAGTTACTCTCTATAATTGTATTAAGCTTAATTTAATCTTAACGAATCAGCGTATGACTTATACCGATGACCCCGCGGACTCTGCAGGTGAAATCTGGCTGTTATGAAGCCGGTCGAATAATGGAGTACAATACAGCACCATTTCGCGCTTAAATTGCCAGACATTGTTTAAGCCCGTGACGAATGATCCTCCGCTTTTCTTAAATCCCGTGAAACTCTAATAAAACAAGGATATACAGAGTGTCGTAATGGTAATAACTATAAATCATTAAAGTGCTAATGCACACTAGATAGTCTCGTGTATCTCGCACAACTGTTCAATTGAAAGTATAATTAGCAGTGTAAATTATCTAAAATATCAACGTTGAATTTCTTTGAAAGTAGAGATCTGTTACGAGTTTTCATTTCAATGTACAAATAATTATTTTTTATTAGTTCGTTTGTATAAAATGGGAAACTCATTTATGTAAAGTAATTAAGGCTGCTAACTCAATTATTCAGTAATATAAAACGATTATCCGGTTTAATTTAATTTAGCGCATTTAGCAATTAATTAGTTCGCAAATGGCAGGTGAGTTTCCCCGCTGGAACAATCTCTTTTTAATCGCTAGGACGACTCAATTCTTAAATTGTAGTTTTGAAAATGCTTTGATACGACAGTATAATTATACACGTTATTCGGCTGTCGCCGCACTACGTCAATATCCCGAGTGTACTGCAAATAAAACGGTTCGAGATTCGAACGAGATTCACTCTCGTAACGAACGTACGCAAATAAAGATCGTAATTCCTTGCCTACGGTAGGATCGCGGCTGGCGGTGGCTACACGCGCACGCCATTTTCTAAAAAACAGCCGTAGGTCGTACGGTCGATACGTGATTGTTAGACGGTACACACCGATGTCGGTGAAATATCACATTATGTAATTATATGGGTTATTCTGCGCGCGTTTATTCCGTCCCGCGAATATTTTGCTGGCGGATCTTGCCGCATATGATTCCGGGATTCGGCGCAAAACCATAGAATCATGTGGAACCTCCGCCAAGAGAAATTCCAGGTCCGAATCGTTTTAACTCCATTATGACTTTTTCTTTCCGATGGGAGGAATCCAAATCGAATCGTGGTTAGATACTCCAAAGAACATCGGTGCTAACGTCGCGTGAAAAACACGTACGTAAATTGAAACGTGTTTCTTTCTTTTTTAGACACATCCTACCCTCTCCCCCTTCCCTTGATTGAAGCGCTCTTTCCTTATTTGTTGAAATAATGAAGATAAATGGCATACAAGTAAAAAGAAAGCAATTATTTATTGTATACAATACGTTTAGTCTTTCTTTCACTCTTTGTAATTTACAAGTCAATGGCATTCACGGCAGGAAGATTATTTGTGCAATAATTTTTTCTTTCTAAAAATTTCATTTAATATTTTTTTATTTATTTGTTTAATATTTTGTTTGTCTATTCACATAATAGACAAATATTATTTATTTATGATAGACAAACAAAATATTAAATAAATACGAAGTTTATACACGGTATTACAATAACATCGGTATTACAATAACCTTTTAAAATGTGTTTATTAATAAAATAGCTGGAAAATGATTGAGATACTCGAAATACAGTAGTTTTCATTGATGTCGGAGTATTCTTACTCCTGTTATGTAGATATATAAATAGATTCTTTCAATGTGACCAATCAATACGGAATATATATCCATATTTATGTAGGTTGGATAGCAATAGAATAGAATCAATTAATTTAATTGAAAGATATATGTAAGTCAATAGAACAATATTTTAAAATTGTATACCCGAGAAGAAAAGGTCTCTATAAATATTTATGGTTATCACTGCTTTCTGTTTTAGCCTTTAACAAATGATGTGGAAAAAGTTGATGTAATTGGTGGTAAGGGTTCTTTCAGATCTCTTATTTATTTCTTTTCTTATAGTTTCTTTTTTACTTATTCTTTAGATGTAACGTTAATTATTGTTTGTTTAAGATATCTAGGATAAATAGAAGAAAAATTAACATTTTGAAATTAATATCTTTAATTATTTATTCATTTTTATATCTACGCATAAACGTAAAAAATAAAGTACAAGCACTAAAGTGAATTTTGAGAGATTATATATAATATATATGTATATTCTGCACATAAAAGTATTAAGGTAAAGTTATCAAAAAATCAATAGTTTGCGAGATATTTTATATTTTATTCTGATGTATTTTGACATGAAATATAAAATATCACGTAAACTATTCATTTCTTGATAACTGTACCTTAATATTTTTATGCGTAGAATAGTAGGATGAATCAATTGGTGTAAAGAAAACACATAATTGCTTTTCAAAAATGTAACTGCACAATTGGATAATTGTTTTTAAAAGCAACCATGTATTTTCTTTACACCAATTGATTCATCCTACTATTTTACGCATAAAAGTATTAAGGTACAGTTATCAATAAATGAATAGTTTACATGATATTTTATATTTCATGTCAAAATATATCAGAATAAAATGTAAAATATCTCGCAAACTATTGATTTTTTGATAACTTTACTTTAATACTTTTATGTGTAGAATAACTAGAGGCATCATATTATATTTAAAAAAATCATATAATTCCATTTAAAAAATCAAAGGTAACCTTCAAATCCTTCATCTAGAAAAATTTCGTTTGACCCATCTTATGTCCCCCTCGAAGTCAAATAACTTTTATTTGAAACATTTTTCCATATCTACCATTGTTTCCGAGTTAAATCTTAATGCATTATTTAAAATGCGACACCCTGTGTATATATATATATACATACACACATATATACAGGGTGTCCCATGACTCGAGGTCCATACATTAAGGGCGTATTACTGAAGTCATTTAAAGTTGAAATTGTTTAATAAACATATGTCCGTAAATTCTTTCTAACAGAACTACCATTGAAAGTTGATGTGAATATTTGAAACACTTTCTATCAATCTGGTATTGTTTTATTAAGTCTTGACTAATTAATATGTCTATTAATAATTGTCTTATTAATTAATAACAAAATTCTCCTGGCATGGTGGAACGAGCTTAGATCACTTTTACGCAGGGCAAGACTTGGTATTGAATTTGCAGGAGATAATTTTGAACAGAATTTGTAATACATTTGTAAATAAACAAGTTAAATTAAATGTCTTTTTTCTTTTCTTTTTCAAATATTCACATCAACTTTCAATGGTTGTAGTTCTTTTAGGAAATATTTACGGACATATGTTTATTAAACAATTTCAACTCTAAATGACTTCTAAATAACACGCCCTTAATGTATGGATTTCGAGTCATGGGACACCCTGTATATCTTGTTAATATCAACTGCAATAATATTTATCTCTGACAACATTAATTAAGATATTAATTATTGTCTCAGTATAAATAGAAATTTGGTATTCTGTGCACATTAACATTTAATGTTCTTATTTGCAGGGAAATATAATATTAATAATTTCAATTTTCGATGCTAAAAATAAAGAAGAATATATCTGAACTCAATAATCGCGTTTCCGTTATTACGAATAAATGTAGAGATTATTATGCAATCTATCGTCGGAATCTTAACACATTATAATCATACCCGATTAGCTTTTTATTTCGATATCTCTAATACAGAAAATGTACTCAACTGAGTCATCAATACACGTCGCCGTAACTTCTCGGTTCAGTTCGACTCGAAATCGCGGATCAGTTTTCGTATGAAGTCCCGCGATATCAAATCAGGCAGCGAAAACGCAGACTCCTCAAGCCTTCAACTCGAAACGATTCTGAAATCGAAGTTTCCTGGCTATGTAAGCAGAGCCGTATTTCTAGCGCTTTCTGAAAGAAAGTCCGGCTGCGGGAAAGTCCACGGGGGTGATTGGTGGACGACGAGCCGGGATTGAGGGTGGTGCACCGTTACGAGAGCGAATAACAATGGCCACATCCGTGTATGCGTTTCCGGTCGGTGAGCACCTTCCGGTTGTGAATTACGCGGATGAATAAATAGAGTGGAGACCTAGGTATTCTGGACTACGGAGAATATTACGAACGACCGGGTACGCGCAGGCATATACATATAAGCTCGTTTAATGAAATTAAAATGAATGGCAAAGAAAGGATTAGCTTCTGCTATATGACGGTCGAATATCCGCGGCGAGAGACGAGAAACTGCCTTGGAAAGCGTTACGCTCGTAGAGGCGAGAAAACTTTTTGCAAGTTACTTCTTACTCTATGAATCCATTATGATGAAATTAAAAATTCGCTTTTGACCCATACAAAGTAACCGATATTTGTTAAAGAGTCGTATATAATTACATTTTGCTAATCTTATTGTAACTTTTTGCACTCACAAACAATTGCCGTATCATTGCTATGTGTGTCACGTCGCGATGAAAATGGTGTCATAGCAATTTCTGCGTTGCAAATTACAAAAAATTACAAGATCACGTATCATAATCGACCTTCCCTTCTGAAAAGAATTCATGCGTGTAATACAATTCTACGAGGAAAGTCAACCATCATTTCTTTGAAATATCAGAACAATAATTCAAACGTAACAAACGGCCGAATAGTCAAGACGTTGCTGCATACGTTCACGAACTTCTGCTGCATATTTTACGAATCACCAGCTGCGCAAACTCGTACAGCCTCTGCGCAGCGATTTTGGTTTACGAAAATATATTCTCCGCAGAAATGGATATCCTCTTGACTGCGTTTTCATAAACTGAATTTTCATGAAATTTTCTTCTGAGACTCTTGACAAGAGAAGAGGAGAAATTAAAGGAACTCCCGTGAAATTGACGATTTACAAATTGTAATAATATAAAAAAGTTCTTTTGATTGCAATATTTATATTATTTGGAAAAACCGTACATAGAAGTAAATAGAAGTATTTGGAAAAACCGTACAAGAAGTAGGAAGATATATTAAAAATATGTAAAACTATGTTGAAGATGCATATGTGTTAAAGAAAGCAAAATGCGGTCGTACTTTTGTGGGACTCGCAGAGATGAGCAAAAAAAAGGTTCCTACGAAGTCGGATTAGTCGCGTTAAGGGTGCGCGCTGTGTACACTAAGCGGCTATGCGGCAAGTCTAATTATTCTAATGGGCCACAGTGTTTGTATTTACCGTGTAAATGGTGCATTCAAAGGATCGGCATCGGCCTCTGTGGACGCTTGAGTGCGCATCCATGTCCTCCTCCGCAAGAGCGGAACCGTAACACACATTGTACCAATCGGTCCATCGAGATTGATGAGATATCGATAACGTCGATACGAAGAAAGTGCACTGGGATTTTATTCTCCGCGACCTCGAATTATTGTTGTCTCTCGCCGACTTCGATTATATTAAATATATATACTAACGAAAGCATGTTCACGTTAGAGTGCATTTTTTTCCGATGAAACCGCATGTAATTTTTTTTACATAAACTAAGTATCCTGTACGTAATAATATTAACGTTAGAAATAAACATTCTTTATTTATTTTATTCCAATAAATTTTGACATACACAATATAAAATAGTTATACACACTCGATTACGCATAAGAGAGAAATATAATTGCGTTACTAAAAGCTATATAATTACAATCGTGTAATGTATATACTATAAATTACAATCGAGAAGGGCCTAAACGGTCATAGCTGGATCTTTAGTGCTTAATAATATTTTATGTGTGAATATTCTAGTTTCAACAAACTGCGCGCCGATTATTTGTCGGTCTTGAAACGCAGAATTTAAATTGAACCAGAATAGTAATATCACAATATTAAATTGATAATCAATTATGACAATAATAATGACAAATAATCGGCATGCAGTTTGTTGATACTAGAATATTCACACATAAAATATTATTGAGCATTGATGATCCAGCTATGACCGTTTAGGCCCTTCTCGATTTTAATTTGTAGTATACATTACACGGTCGCTATTGTTTAAAATACGTGGCCGTCACATACGTTTCCTTAACATTATCGATTGTTGCGATAAATATTATCACATGCCTCGGTGGTCGAACTGGCTACGACACCCTCATGGATTGTAGGGAGATCCAAGTTCAAATCCTGGCTGAGGTAATATTTTTCGCAACAAATTCTTTAGTTTTCGGGATGGAATGGGAGGGAAGAATTTTATAGATGCTTGTTAGCATCATTATTATTATTAAATTGATTATCAATTTAATATTGTGATATTACTATTCTGTGATATTACTATTACTAATCAATTTAAATCGGTGGCGGGTTCTGGGGGAGATTGGGGTTAAACTCCCCCCTTCCAAATTAAAAGAAATCAATTTTGCTACATCCGTTTAAGAAATTTAGATAATGAAATGTTAGTCGCCTCCCATCACTATTATTAATTATATAGGCTGCGTTCCATAAAGCGCATATGCGCGCAATAATTTTGCCGAAACCCCCCCTCCCCCCATTATCGATGTCAGGATCCGCCACTGATTTAAATTCTGCGGTTCGAGACCGACAAATAATCGGCGCGCAGTTTGTTGAAACTAGAATATTCACACATAAAATATTATTGAGCACTAAAGATCCAGCTATGACCGTTTAGGCCCTTCTCGATTTTAATTTGTACTATATAATTATATCTATTATTATACATTATACATATTCGAAATATTTTCACAAATTATTAAATCTAACTTTAACAGTCAATAAATTATTGAGAAAAATCGAAAAACTGAATCTCTGTTACAATACACAATGGATGAATTGAACTGATTTTATATTTAGATAGAACTGATTTTATATTAATATTATATTTGATGACATATGTATAGAGAGACAGTGTGTTTAATATTTATATTTCTAAACTAAACCGTTTGGCCATCTTCTGTAAATATATGTAAATCACATCAATTTTGCGACTGATAAGCGAATTAGCGCGTTTTTTTCATATAAACAATTTTTATATGATCCCGAACAAATTCTTTGTTCTATTCTATCCATCGCTTTCCAAGTCAGCGATCATCTCGTCGATCTCCAACCGTAGACGGATTCGATTTCTTCGTAACGGGAATGCGACTTCTCCTAAAACGATCGTGCCGATCAATTTATACGCGCATTCTTTACCCCTTCGATTCGCGAATGCAGATGGTGTCTGCCTCGACGTCGCGTCGGGACGCTCGACGGTGCCCCCTCGTAGACGTCGCGTCGACGCCGTAACGGTGGTGGAACTTTAATTCGCGTTTTCGGATTTCCAATATCGTAAAGCGGCGAAAGAAGACGACGAGTAATACATGACGGTCGATAAGGATAACTTCCTTTCGATAGGCGACGGAAGAGCACGGAGGGCGAGGCGGTATAGTGACGGCGGCACAGAAGGGTCGCGGGATCGAAAGGGGTTATTTCGTGACTGCTGCTTGCGCCACGTGTATTATCATATTTATAACTCGGCTCGACCCGCGGAAACGTGAAAAAGCTGGGAAATGGACTTGGCGCGGCAGACGGAGCCTGTCCGATGTGACGCGCTCAAGGATATCACGGTGGAATCGAGCTGCGAATCGAGTATGTTAATAAGACGGTACTGTCACCGATAAACTTTCTCTCTCTTTCCCCTTTCCACGTGGTAAAGAAAGACAAGATGTCCCTGAAATAGGCACGCCAAACTTGGACACTTATTTCATATTCATTGTGAGAATTAAAAAAGGTCATACATCGGGAAATTCATTTCTCTTTTTCCTTTTTCATTACGGCAAAGTTTTGCTGGAATACTCGGCAAGATTATAAATACAAATACTATTTTTGTTTTTTAGTATTTATTTCTAGTTTCTTCTGTTTCTCTCTCTTTTTTATTTATACTTTTTTCTTTTCTTTCTTCTATTAGTGATAATAGCTTTACTCAATGTCTAAAAGACAGATCGTAAATTGCCCTGGGATGTAAAAAAAGATTTAGTGATAATCAAAAATTTATTATGATTAAATATATAAGTCAGTTCACTATATTATAGTGCCATAAATGTGTCAAAGTAAATTTTTTATCTTCTTTTTTATCTTCTTTTATGAGAAAGAAAGTCATTTTTAACATTTCCTTTAAAATAAAGAAAAAAAAATATTTATCCTAAGACGAGAGAGATCTATGACTTCTTTTTATCGTTAAAATAGAATATAATATACACTATCCTCCATAAGTTTGGAAACACCCTACATTTTACAGATAAACAGTCGTATGGCAGCGATCTGTGCAGATTTTTGGTATGAATATATCGTAAGACGTTCAAATGACGATATATATTTCCATTTAGGATACTTGCAACAGTTGTACATGCCGAAACTATTATGGGATGAGTTGAACAGGAGGGTTTGCAAAGAGCGAATCACGAGTGAGGTGCAGCTCTGGAAGGTTCTCCAGCAAGAATGAAAACGCATCCCGACTGAATCCCTGCGAAAGTTGATCAATCGCATGCCAAGATCGCATGCAAGGCAGTCATTAAGGCAAAAGGTAGTTACTTTGAGGAATCTAAAATTTAATGGAAATTCTTTATTTTAAAAACCTGTCGGATGACGTATATATGTACAGATAACGCGTGTATGTATGTACTTTTATTTTGGTTTTCTTTAGTTAAATAAACGCTTACAAAGCAAAATATTTCGATTTTATTATGTATTTCCTTTATATTGCACACTTTTATAGAGTGTTTCCAAACTTATGGAGGGTACTGTACATACAAAATTCAGTAATTTTTACTTTAAATACAAAATTTCATGCGGTATTAAAAGAGACAAATCCAAAGATCATATATGTTGTAATGACTTTCTTCTGGTTATTATTAAACGCTATTATACTTGCTATTCCTTATTCATTTTATCCTCAATCGTCTCGATAACTATCCACTCTAGCATTCAAATATTATTTTGTCGTTCCATTTTCTCGACAGTTTTAAGTATCTTAATTATGTATCCTTGACCTTATATTCTCCGTACGGAATAGCAAATAAAAACAGTAGTAGATAGAAATGTGAAGGAGGCAATTATATATTTATTATCAAAATATGATATTAAAGGAAGTAGCAAAGTTTATTCGAAGATTTAACCTTTTGACAGGACCTGAGTTTTAAATAAATGTTTTAGTGAGAAGTTTTACTGCCTTAGAGTGAGGGTAAATGACAGACTAAACTCATTCCGTTTACGCGCGGGATCCACAGACAGAGGGTGCAACATTTTCTAGGAAGGGAAAAGATCCCTTCTCTCGGTATACATAAGCTTCGAGAATACGAATAGGTAGCTTCATCTCTGGGGGCGAATAGGAGATTAATCAGAAGATAATATTTGTTAATAAAGAATAACTAACGAACTTGCGCGCGCAAATTGTGTTTTCAGATCGTTCGATTTGTATGACGATATTAAACGATGCTTTTTCTTAAATATACGATAAATACGTGTGTATTTGATACGTGCTATGCGTCAATGAAATCAGCACCATATAAAGTATCATTAACTCCGAAAATAAGATGAAAGAATTGAGGTCAGAATGTCTTATCGATCGCTATTCTTAAACGTTTAGGAACATAGCGATCGATAAGTCACTAGACATTCTGACCTGAATCACCTGAATGTTTCTTTTTTTTAACTATCATCTAAATATGTTAAAACACTTTATAATTATGTTTGAAAGAGGATATTCTTGAGTCTTATATTCCTTCGCGATGTAATTATTTATATACAAAAAAATATCTTATATATTAAATTATATATCATAATGTGTGCATATGTCAAGCGCAATCGAGTCAGAAATTGGCGTCTAACGGCGTTAAAAGGTTAACACGCAATGTCACCTAAAACGTATTGCGAAATTTTCCTTAAAGTTCCAACTCGCCCCACGAAACTTAGATCTTCCGCAATGCAGTGCGCTACTTCCCGCGTTCACTCTTTCTCTCCCTCCCTCCCTCCCTCCCTCCCTCTCTCTCTCTCTCTCTCTCTCTCTCTCTCTCTCTCTCTCTCTCTCTCTCTCTCCCGCTCTTTCTCGGACTCTTGGATTCTGTTATTCCGGGAGTAACGGACGCTCGACGAATTTACTGATTTTCACTCCTAGCACGAAGTCCGACGTCTGCTGCGTAACGAGGAGTCAAGCTCTTTCGAGTAGAAGACCATCGAACTGGCCGTCGCCAAAAAGGTCGCAAAGCGAGTAACGTTAGGAGGCGTAACGGCAGGAGGGGGTTGGAAAGAAGCGGGTTGTGGTGGGATGGAAAGGACCCTAACTTCCTAACCGAATTGTTAACTCGGCAACAGTCGGACAGGAGCAAACTTGTCTGTTAACTTCTTGCTGAGGAGCGAAGCGAGCGAGGCGGGCGATTGCGAAACGAAAGAAGAGAACGCACGGGGGCGAATGGACAAGGGGGAGGGGAGGGGAGAGGAAGGTAAAAAGGAAAATCAGCCCGCAAAGAGGGCTGATTTAGTAAACGTAATTTGAATATCTGATTGCTGCTGGCTTTAAGTTTCGTTGTATCTCCTCGCACCGCGTGACGCGAACGTCTTAACCCGTCCCGTCGTCTTCCATCATTTTCCCGATCTTTCTTTTTTCTTCTCCGTCGATCTGCCTGGCTTTGTATCCCCCCCGCTGGATATTTCGCTCGTCCGAAGTGGTACGGTGGAAAGTGGCGGAAAACCCGACTCCGCACTCCTATCCCCTCTCTCCCTTCCTCTCTCGCCGCTAGAGAACTTGAAATTATTTAGATTTTATAACACAATAGCGAACTTTATGAGATGGGCCCCCGGTATACTTGCATTTCCATAAGAATTTAATAATACCGCAACACAGCGCGCAATTAATGTACTTTTTTGCCTTGTTAGAGAGCAGCTATTGCGAAAGGCGGCAATTCTCAAAGGGAGACGTTCTCCGCCATGACGTAATAAGAATTATATCCTCGGCTGGCATAATATCTCAAACGACGTTTCTGACGCAGATTGGCAGAAATGTTGGATCACGACCCTCGTCGTCCGCCGATCTACTCTCGACAAATCCGCTTGAACAGGCAACCAAAAGCTATTCAACCCTGGTTCATCCCAATCATAAACATGAAAAAAAATTTATAAATTTTGCAATTTGCGATTTCGCCACAATAACTACCGAAGAGATATATCATCATAAGACGGATTATGGCAAATCGAAGTAAAGCAATTCGCTTAAAATCTTTAACGATTTCTAATATAATGATGTCCTTATTACAATTCGGCATACCAGTCACAGATGACAAATCAAATCCGTAGCAAATCATCCTATAAAAAAAAGAAATAATCTAATGTATAATATATTAAAATTAAGACCTGTAAAATAAATTGCAATTTTTAACTTTGAATTACAAGATCACGTAGAACAAAGCAGATTAATTAACAATGATATTAATTCCCCATTATTTTAGCACCTTCAAGTTAATAACGCTCCGCGCAATTGCCCGTGCTTTAAGGTCGACCCTACGTGGAACATTCCAAAGCCAATAAATCGCCGCGCACCTCTCGAAGGCCAGATTTGTAATCCCCCTACGGACTTGGTCGCCCGGTATCACCCTCTAACCGCGTAGCCACAGAGGCTTTGCCTTGCCAGTGGATTCAGAAACCGGTTGCGGCAATCTCAAATATTAATGGCCCACGTATACCACGACCACTGTTTTAACGTCTTTTTCCTCCGAGGCAATCCTAAAAGTTAGAGAAAAAAAGATTCTCAGAGGAGTTGAGAAGGGAACGGCTACCGTTGTTGGCCGAACAGACCGCGTGGAACGAGAAGAACGGGAACGTTATCTCGTACATGGAACGTGCGAAAAATGATGGCCGTGAAAAGCAAGATTGGTAAAGTTGGAAATGTCAATGGAATTATTCTATCTGTATGTTTAAAGAAGTGCAGAGAGCTTATTTTAGTGGAATGGAGGCTCGCATTACGTCTCACGCACGTGTAGACACGCGCAAAGAAGCGAGTAAATAATTAATATATTCATGAGAGACACAACAAATAGTGGTGCATATCAAAGATGGAAGTTGTTGGTAGTCGAGAGAGCCGAGGTATTCGCGAGGAGAGACCACGGAAGAGAAAGCTTTCCTTCCACACGTACGCACACCGGGGATGCGAGAGAGAAGGAGAGGGAGAGAGGGAGGGAGGGAGGAAAAGAGAGGGAGAGAAAGAGAGAAGAAAAGAAAAAAACGAAAAGAAGAAACGGGAAGACGAGCTGAAAGGCAGAGGTGGTGAAGGTGCGAAGTTGACTCGAGGTGGGGAGTTGAGCGGAAGAGAAGGAGAGAAAACGAGAGGATGAGAGAGCTTCGAGTATTTCGCCAACTTGGTAAGCCGAGTCGAGATCGCTCACGCGAGGATTTCTTCTCGGGAAACACGCTCTCCTTTCCTCACCTTTCGCCCCTCTCTTTTCTTTCTCGCGCACCCGTTTCCTTTCTTTACTCCTCCACCCGCCCCTCGTTCTCTCAGCTCTGTCTGCTTCACTACGTCGCGGGACCAAATCTTTCGCGAACAGATTAAGGTGCGGAATATCGAGTAATTTGAGATGTCAAATACAGCTATAATGACATGTTTACGTACACATGCTTTTGCTGCAATCCATAATAGAAGAAAGAAATAAAAAGAATATTAAAAAGTATTAGTGTAATTTCCGTACATTTATATATAATATAAATATATTTATAATAATATTGTAATATAAAGTACTATATATAGAGTCAGTCTTTTTAAATTATAAATAAGAACAATATTTTAGCAAATATCATATGTAGCAAATATTTTATACAATATTGTCATTTATATATTTATAATAATATTTACAATATTATATATTTATAATAATAAAATTTGACAATAGAATAATTTATAATCCAACAATTAATAATATAAAATCTACAATTTCATCATAAATAAAATTCTACTATTTCAACAATAATAAAACTTATAAATTTTATAAATATATATACAATATAAATTTATTATGAATTTATATTAAATACAATATTCAATTTATAAAATGTATCAAAAATATATATCTGCGAAAATTATTTTTGTCATACTGCAAAATAGTGCAAAACAAATTTTTAAGCATGCATGTATTTAAAAAACAATTATACGTACCGTATACCGCCCCGTTCCCTCCCCCGTTCACATACATCGACATTATTGAAGAAATTAAAAAATATTTATTCCAGGAAATTATATTTCGTGTTTCTACTTTCTCTTCTTTGTTTTTTTCCTAAATTTTCTCCCTCAAGAAAGGCGTTGGCGTATCTGCCATACGTAGACAGATACCTGCCCGAGGGACGCAGGGAGATAAGAAGAGGGTCGAAAAAGAACGTCCAATGACTGAACCATGATCAAAGATAATTTCCGATCAAAGATTAAGGATTACTCCCGTGAGCCGCGCGGCCCGTCTAGGAATCAAAGTCTGCCGAAATATAAAATGCATGAAGCGAGAATCCCAGGAGTGCGCAGCACGTGAAGCTCTCCCCCTCCCCTCCCCTCCCCCCGCCGCCCCTCTCTCTCTCTCTCTCTCTGTTTATACGTGTATACGAATGTGTATACGTTCAGAAGCGAACAACTCCCAGTCCACCCACTTTACCCCACTTAAAGGCAGATGACGCACGATCGCCGCATACGCACACACGCTTATATCTTGTACATATTATATCGCATGATATCGTAACAATAAAATAGTAAAAAGGTGATAGAATATGTACGAAAATACTACGAAAGATATTTCCTGAATTACGCATTACCAAAAAGACGCTTGCAAGAGTACCGTAGGTTTTCCTGTACTCCCTTTCGCGCATGGACTTCCGTATTTAATTTTTAAATAAAATTTTCTTTGACAAGATATCAAACTGCGAACGTAATTTTTAAACTGCAAACAATTAAGAATCTACCTCTATGAAATAAATTCCAGAAATAAATTGCAAATAAAAATAAAAAAGATCTTATTCTTTTTTTTTCTTCTTCAATAATCTTGGATGGGACTTTAAATTGAATAAACCTTTACTACGTGTATTAAACTAGTTATAGGATGTAGTTACATCGCAAATATGTTACGAATTATAATGCATATAAAAAAGATATTTCGAAAATGAATGTTCGTTAATTCATAACACATCGAATTTCTAAACGAGGAGTAGTTTTGTCTCCTTTGTTAAACGTAGGGGAAGGCGGGGCATAATGGGACCACGGGGTATAATGGGATATGGTCGATATCTCTTTACAGAGATGCTGCCATGTAATGTATGGAAATTATTACTTTTAGATGTCCCTACTTAGCTGTTATCAGTTTCCATATTATTTTTAGCTGAAAGATGCTAGAAATTATTTAATGCGTTCGCTATGCTCTCCGCGACTGAGTTACAGTTTCTTTGAGACATTTACATATGGTAAGCAAAGATAAAATTCTATTTTTTATTACCGTAAGTATATTTATGTTATTAAACAATCTTTTCTTGTCAACTTAGTAAAATGTCTGTGCAAATATCGGTTATCTATAATAATTTATATTACCTAAAGTAAACTTATACATTTCAGGGCATAACGGGACATTTGTTTTATTTTTCCTTTTCATATGATATATCTGTATATATGTTATATTGTGCAATATATTGTACCAAAAATTATTACATCACATTTTGATTTTCATTTACCTATATTGTAATAATATTTATTTATATTTTAATGAAAAATGTAGCTATACTATAATAAGAAAAGTGTAATAATTATTAATAATTGAAAGTGTAATAATACATTTTTACATATTTTGCGTGTTGTAAAAAATCATTTCTAAGAAGTTTTGATCATTAATATTTAAGAAATAAACAAGTTTCATAAGGTATCCCTTGTATTTTCTTTATAGTGGATATTTCAAAGAATATTTTAGTTCCAAACAAAGTTCATTTATTTATTTTTAATACGTTGGAAACTTGTATAAACCTTAGCGTTCCCGTTATGCCCCGGGTTCCCCTATCGTAATCACGATTATCTATGGTGTATAGGGTGATGAGCGTCTCTTACGGAGCCGAACAATTGGCCAAAATATATGGAAATCTTTCGTATTTTCGACACGTATAACACAGGCCTCGCGCTCTATTCGGACATTAGATATTAGATTTAGCACCCTTACAACTGTCGCCGTACATAATTAGGGGTGGCTTCCCCTATCGAAACAGATGGCAACCCTTAGGCTACGAGATAATTTCGCGGAGAACAGTTGGGAAAGCGGCATAGCCTCTGGTATAGAAGAAAAAGACGATAAAGAGAGAAAGAGAAAGAGAAAAAGAAAGTAAGAAGAAAAAGTATAGAGAGAGAAAGGGCAGATGCCGGCTAAGAATAGAGGACTCCGCACAAGTTCGACGAACGGAAACGTGTGCAAAAAGAGCCAATATGCGAGTCGACAATCGTTACCAAATTTCTTCAATAATTCATTGAAATTAGATAAGCGCGCGGCAACAGTGGCAACGGCGGAATGAATATCGAACTCGTACACCAAGTACGTATTAAACGTAACGGCGGCGAGGCAATCGGCAGTAACCGGACTAAAGTGGTTTTATTCGTCGTTCAGTGCGATCAGATATGGAGACAATGAGAGACCCTCCATATTCCCGATCGTGAACTCCGGGATCTATCTATCTCTATCCGACACGAGACTACGCTACCTAAGAAATTGCACTCGAAGGCAGTAACATGCGAATTGAATGACCACCGTATAAAATTCACATCCACCGCGACCGCCACCGGGAGACGGGGTGGGATGATAATGGCCACTCGCCATCACCGATTTCAAGATCGGCAATCTGTGCGTTCGTAAAGACAATTGGATTTGGAAATCATGCCTCTCTCCCCAAGGCTTAACGCACAGTAAAATAAATTCAATTGTTGGCCAGCCGATCGCGCAATTATTTTCAAAAATTTTTCGGAAATTCTCACGAACATACACGAGCACATTAAGGAACTATATCTTAATCTATATATATATATATATATATATATATATATATATATATATATATTTCCTCTTTATTTTTCAAATTGTATAATCGAGCTCTCATGTGAGTTCTCAAAATAATTTTACACAAAAAAATTTAATTATTATTTTATTAACCTTTACGCTGTCGGTATTTTTTCATAAAAATAGTGTTCTTTTTTCCCAAAAATTTATCTATATAAATAACACATTGCGCAGAATTTCGAGATTTGTTCAAAGCCACAAGAGTGGCTGTAAAGGTTAAATACACGATTCCCAGTAGTAAAATCTAGTAAAATTTTAGTGTTTTTAATGAAATTGTTAATATGTTGTGTCTAGTGTTATTACACAATAAATACATTGTTATGAAACATTTGATATTTGAACATCTGTTACGTAAAGCCCACTTAGACGATTTCAGAATAGAATAGTACTTATAATTTGATATACCGTGTATTTTGATGAAGTATCTTTAATATATGTTTCATAATTATGTACATATTCTGACTCTTTTTAGCTATGTATGTACATTCTGACGCGAGTTATAGATCATTTAAAGCAGGGGTTTTACGTAATACACTTATAAAATATCTCCCGCAAAGATAGCTAATAAATTTCTTATAAGAATTCTCATAAAAAAGCGAAACATAAGGGAAGAAAAACGCTTTCGTGTAATACGATGAGGCGCGTACTACGATGTAAACGACACCGGCACGGAGAGAAGCATTAATTTGCATCTGCTTTTATACTCTAGTACTTCCGAAAATTTTATTCGCTCGCTGTTTAATTGTGGTATACGCGAAATAATAAAGTGGAAGTAAAAGGCGAGTGTGCGGAAAGAAAAGTGTGCCGCCCGGGAGCTTAATACCCGTGTAAGTAGTAGCCACTGCATTACAGTCAGATTCATTTGCATGCACT
Organism: Aphaenogaster floridana; assembly: GCA_003063835.1. Taxonomy (NCBI): domain Eukaryota; kingdom Metazoa; phylum Arthropoda; class Insecta; order Hymenoptera; family Formicidae; genus Aphaenogaster; species Aphaenogaster floridana. The sequence continues at coordinate 1,036,812 of NJRP01000040.1, read as the reverse complement.
TTTACATCCTTCCGTCCTCAAAAAATATTTATCGCCCGAGGTTTCACCGTGACGCCTCGCTTATGAATTATGCATGTGAAGCACGCGCGCAGGACGTAGCTCATTCCTAGCGCAATTTCGCCATTGAAGCGTAATTTCAGCAAGCTCGGGTATTAGAGCCCCTCGAGCAGCTTTTTCGTGATAGTGCTTACGAGGGAGAACGAAAAGACGTGTCATTCGGAACGACGATGATCACCTCAATTGCGTTGAAAAGAAGAGCGCCGTGCGTATTAACTTTATGATACGCTCCATGTGCGAATATGAATTTTATTTCGCACGTAACGTCGCCAAATGTACTTCCCTTCGCCGTCAATTAAATGCGCGATCGATGATACTGTTGCCTTGCGAATATTTATGCGTAATTATTTGGACTTAAAAAATTGTACTCAACACGCGTCTTTAGATTTAGAGTAAATCACATCTACACGGAAAGAATAGTTTTGCTGAAATATCTAAAAATTTGGCCAAATACAGGGAGATTTGAAAATAATTTTGTTGGACCATCAAAATAATTATGTAGAACGCTCTCTCTCAAAATAGTTGCTAGCATGTCAAAACTTTTTGTAGCATTATTACCATGCTTGAATGTCCTACACATAGTTATTTTTATAGAAATTAAAAACGAAGACAATTTTTGTAATAGGTAGGTTCTAAATTAAAAGAATACGTACAATTATCTCTTGCTCATAAAAGAGAGGTCCTTAAAATTATATTTTGTCCACTGATCATTCAAAGCAAATTGGCAAATCATTTCCGTCATATGTTGTAAAGCTAGGATATATCCGTACATTGTGTACCATTGTCAGCGGCAGATTTAACGTGACCAAAATTAAATCCGAGATTACTGATCGAATAGTACGGGTTTAAGTCACCATATAAACAAACGTGGGAGATACCAGCAGGGGATATGTGGTTGATAGTTTATATTTAGATTGTATCATAAATTTTTGCAATATATACTAATCGACTACAAAACTGAAACTCTATAATTAATAACGGAATCGAACCGTTATAATCGTAACAATGCTATACACTGATATAATTGCAATACATATATACCATGAGATAATTATGAATAATTATGTACCGATCTCTCAACAAAGTCATCTATCTCTGTTATAAACCAAACCAAGAATGGCAATTTACGGTACATCGATATATATACATAGGAACGCACGTAAATTATTTCGAATAATATTTCTCGATGGAAAAATAAGAGGCTGTATTGGCAAGCTATTAAATTTTGACAGTGATACTTTTTTATTGAAAAAAATTGAGGAATATAAAAATATTGCATCTTTCTAATTTAAAAATAAATTAAAAATAAATAAATTTCAAACTAAGCAGATTTTCTGTGTAATAAGTAGTTATTTTTAATACTACAGAATACTAGAATACTACTGAATATTAAATATAGCATTATATAACTTTTTGTTAATAAGTACAAATGTTAATATGCATTTTTAAAAATGAAAATTTGTGTTTGGGATTTTATGAAATTTTCAGAACCGTATTGCAGGTGCTTTAATAAATTATTTGCCACAACAGTTATACAAAACAGATTTAGCGACAACCAGTTATGTGAATGATAATAATTATAACAGTTATAAATGATAACAATTTGGCTAAACCAAAATCGGCAATTGTTCATGCGTTATCTCTTTGAAAGATAATATCACAGTAAGACAAATTTAACATTACCAGTAGTAAACGCTGCGAATGTCGACCGACCATTCTGCAGTAGAAGGCAAGCGAAAACAAAGACCGCCACCATCCTCGGTAGGAAATTAACAGTCATCCCCTTCCTCCTTCCAGCATGTAGCTGCATCACCGATATCCGACAATTAACAAATTCGATGTCACGAGTATAAGATCCGCATTCGCATTCTATCGGTTCACCAGTCGAGTCTCTCCAGTCACTGCCAATTACCCTTTACCCCAAGACGACACTCGTTCCGTCTCTCGGGAGTCCAGCAAGAACAAGCGTTAAAGCACTTCTCACGTTGACCCGAGGGATCCCCAGTGCGATCTTTCATTAAGAGGACTGGTACTAGGGCTATGTCAGAATTTTGTAAAAGATTATGTCCCCGCGATGCATCCTAGACAACGTGTCCCAAGTGGAAAGATGCGTAACGTCACTTCTTCTAAGTCAACAAGCGGGTCTGTTGCCGAATATCGATACTCCAAGGAGAATAGGAGTGCACCGATGTTTCTCGTTTCTTCAATCGACAGCTCGCGAGATCTTGGCGAGTGTACACGCGATACCGTACGGCGAGTTATCGTCCCTCAGTTACGTGAAGACCCGGTGTTCGACCTGGGCGCGATGCGAGAACAGCTCCCAACAACTGCGCGCTTGGGACGCCCGGCGTCGACTGGCATTCATAGAGGTGCCAGTAGAACCGGTCGGCGGCACACGCCGCCGTCCCGGCGTCACGGCGCAGATCTCTGCCACCCCCGTACAAGACCTCTCACCCTTTCCTGAACCAGGCCAATCGGCGCTTGCGAGTCACCGCCCATCGCGTTGCGAGGGCGGCACCGCGCCCGAATTAAGATTTTCGACTTTTCTTAGTCGGGTCTACTCCCGCCAGCTATCTGTCTATTCTCCTTTTGCCCTCTCTCGCACCATGTTCTCTCGGCACCACGCATTGTCCCCTCATTTGAGAGAGCCTGTCCCCTCTTTCTTCTTCTTCTTTCTTTTTTCTTTGCAGACATTGTGCATACGAGCCGCAACACCAATGGATTACCCCGAAGAAAATCACACGAGACGTGAATAATGCATGGAATAATTGCATGGAATAATAATGTATATATCGTCAAGTTTTATGAGGTTCATATATAGTTCGGCGTTGATTTTTTTCTATCTTAGCGAAATGTAGTTGATGTTAGTATTGGTTCAGTCTTCGCTATTCCAAACCTCATTTGAATGAAATTTTATTCCCGTGTCGCAGATAGTAATTCTATTACATTTTTATATGTTATTGCTTGTAATGGGATTATAATTTACTCTCTGCGCGCGTCTGCCATGAATAAATGTAACATTCATGATCGAAATCGTTTTGCCAATCCCGATTCAGATAAAATTGAAAACAGCGCTCGTGAAATATTGGTATGTTACCTTATTAACGTTAGTGGATAAATATTCTATGAAAAGGCGCGATCGCTCACACAACGCGGCGTAAATCAAAAGCAACATATATTATCATCAAAAAGTCACTACTCTGCATGTTTTATTATAATATTTTATAGACGTGCATATACAGTTTGCCAACGTCGCGAAAAAGTAACTAATATAACTAATATTAATATAATTTTATATCGTATCACATATACATAAAAGAAATCTAAATTACTCACGCAAATACAATACGCAATAAAACAAAAGCAATACGCAATAAAACAAAAGCAATAATTAATTTAAAGTATTTTTCGCAATCTAAATAAATGTTTATAAATAACCGAATAAATAAACATTACAAAAAATATCAAATGTTTTAATGCATTGTACACTGTTTTTTTTTACCCGACTCGCGATTTCTAAACATGACTCTCGCAGGAAGACGCAAAATGTATGGCCCGACCTATCAAATTTCTTTTATTAAATAACAACTCTAGCGTGCAAAAACGGTATAATAGAAACATACAGTCCACGTTTGCCGAAGAGTAACATCGCGGAACGAAACATACGATATACAAGACTGATGAGCACGGTTGATGGTAGAATCATGTAGGATGCGGCTGCAGCGCCATTAGAATAATATCACCCATTCTTTATCAAGAAGCAAGTCGGAGATGTGCCGTGCACTCATTTCACGTGACATTTAATTTTCGTGAAAAATCGCCGGTGAGTTTGCTCACACGAAATAGAGCGTAAAACTACCGGGATGAGTTTGGACATACTCTTCCAGATTTCGTGATCTCGCGTCACTCGAAAACGTCCGAATGTGATATCGCGCAAGCAGATAATATCCAAGAATAATATCCACGTAAAACGTAATCGCTGATACGAACAAACTACGTTTTCTCTATATATATATTGTTTTAACGAAATAGTTATGTATATAAAAAGTAAGTTATTAATCATTAAATTATTTTTCAGAATGTTCTCTTTTTTATTTCGCGATGCGAAGACAGAATGCGTTCGAGAACAACAAATTTAAAATGCGAAATTGCGAGAGTGTTCGTTAATGAAGTCGGTGAACTTTTATTCTTCGCGATGTGCATATGTGTGTATATGTCTTGAACAAAAATTCGTTTTGAAACGTATAAAACAAACATATATGAAAGAAGTAATTTAAATTCAAATTTTACCGATGTTCATTTTAATGTAATTTTAATCTTGATGAAAGATTGGATTTGTGATGGTAACGCTGCCAAGTAATAAGAGAAAAGTGCATTTAAAAATGTTGAATTTTTATATCAATCGGATGGGCAGCATCACGCATTGAATAATAGATCTACAATAATATTCTACAATAATATTTGATATATACATGTCAATATTATATGATACGTATATAATTATATGATACATATTAGTATGTAAACGATATAAAATTTAATATTTTTACTGTTATTTTTAATAAAATATGATTTAATTTTTGACACAAAACAATATGCATTAAAATAAAAGAGTTGCACAATAATATTATTATTTAACACGTTACCTGTCTCTTATACACATCTAGATGTGTATAAGAGACAGACCGTAATTAGGTCTTGGTGTATAATAATAAACTTTAATTAATTATTTAAATCGCCAGTAGTAATAAACATATGTAATAAATTGTAAGTCGACCTGACTGGCAAGAGATGGTATTCTATTAATTACTACGTATCAACCATACGGATTGTGGTCCTCCACGTGTAACAAATTTAACATTAATAAATGCTAAAGCATCTATTAGATTCTCCCTCCTCCTCCCAACAAAATATGATTTAATTTTTGACACAAAACAATATGCATTAAAATAAAAGAGTTGCACAATAATATTATTATTTAACACGTTACTGATGCGATCTGGGATTAAACACTTTAAATTTTATTTCAATGATACGACGTATGCACTTTTTCCTACAGAAGAAGGCAACTATTCGAAAATTATATTAATATGTAATTCTTCATCAAATTGTATCAGTACGGTGTGTGTGTGTGTACTACTGATCAGTGCGATCGCATATCATTTCCATGAAAATTTCAGATTAAACATGGCAATTATATTCGGCTCGTAATTATATTTTGCCTTTATCGGCGTTATCTTCAATCCACATGCGAACCGGTATTTCGTTACTTTGACTATAATTTTCCAGTGTACAATGCATTCAATCTATGTTTGATTTCAAGCATTAGAGAATGGATTGCTTTAATCAGAGCACAGTTGTATGCGCTATATCTTTGTAGGAAAATATGACGTCCCGATGTTGTATTGCAAATGGTATGCAGGATTCCCATCGAAACGGAATAGATAATATCTCCAAAATGCTAATAGATATAGAAAAAGATTATTAAACCAAATAGAGTAATATCTCTCACAAGCTCTATTCTTTATAATCCTATTAAGCACTGTATGTTCGCAACTTCAAAACACAATTGAACGTTTTTTAAAATTAAATTCACATATTTTTAATACGTTCATTGGGGTAGACATTGTCAAACTTTTTATACATTCACATCTTCCACATTAGAGATTTTGTTAAAAAAAGTTATTTTCAATTTTCAAAGACTTTTGAATTTAAAAGAAATTTTGAAAAAAATGCAACTGCAGCCGCGTATCAACTTTTCGCAAATAAACGATCTTTAGAGGTCAGTGAATATGAAAAATGGTTGTACAAACCGCGAATACTCGTATAGGGAATAAAAAAATATTTGCACACGCTATCTTTTCGAAGTAATTTCTCAAATAGAAGAAATGCGTGCATACAATGTGCAATTTAATTATAAATAAATTTTTATTTATATTTTTATTTATATTAGTATAAAATAATAATAAAAATGATTATCTGATTAAAACGTCTTGCAATAATATTTTTTCACTTTTGCATAAAATTATTCTGAAGAAGATGAGATATAAAAATACCAGCTTCTTTTATCCATTGAAATGCGCGAATAAAGAATGTATACACGGAAAGAACGGTTTTGCTGAAATATTAAAAAATTTGACCAGATACAAATCTGAAAAATAATTTTGTTGGATCATCAAAATAATTATGTAGGACACTTCAACATAATGATAATGCTGCAAAAAGTTTTGATATTCTAGCAACTATTTTAGG
>NJRP01000040.1:1002116-1030403 GCA_003063835.1 Aphaenogaster floridana | reverse complement strand
TATATATATATATATATATATATATATCGTGCGCGCATCAATGTATACTTTATAATATATGAAAGATACGTCATCATCACATGCGTCTAGATATGCGTAGAAAGTTTTCTTAATAAACAGCCAGAAGAGACTTGCGTTGAAAGTTTGAGTATCATAAACAAATAAAAGCAACGCAGGAGATCAAGCGGATATCCGGCGGAACGGAACGCAGACGTCTAAAAGATGGAAGACTGAAGAGAGCGAGGCTTTCATTACCTTGATGTAAGTTTTAGGCGCGTCTAGGTTGATCCACAGACCTCCGAGCGGAAAGAAGATAAACCACCCCCGTCCCAGCGTTATCAACAGCAAGAGAGACCACGCTCCTGTCCTTCGAATCCATCCTTAAAATCCCCGCTTGCACTTCCTACCTCACGTCCTTATCAGTATTATTAGTTATCTCACATCTTATTCCGCGAGCCGAGATTGACATCCTGGTTCGAGAAATTTTCCATAAGAACAATTAACCGACCATATCGGCTCTCACTGTGAGTCTGGTACTTTCATCGTTAAGCGAAACTTCCGCGCTTATGAGAACCGGTAATATCTTCGTCAGTGTTACAAGACCGCGAAGAAACCGCGCGAGGCTGCGCGAGAGATTTCGCTAATATCTGAATTACGAAAATCGGAGATCCTTCGCGTGAGATACGCGAAGTGATTACAAATGCTGCAATTTGGCAATCGGGAAAATAAAATCTTAATTTCAAGTGCAATTCTATGGAAAAATGTGATAACTATAATCACAATTAAAAATTAAATTAGAATAGAATAATTATAAAGTGATTAATTTTACTATTTCAGAGAAAAATTCCATTCAATATTAACGCTTAAAAATTATATTCCGCGTTCTATCTGTCGTGAACAGCTCGTAATAATTGTGTTAATATAACTGAAAATCGTTACGGATGAAATTCTACATGTTGAGAGACTTAGACATAAAACCACGGACGGTTTGGCTAGGTATTGAGAGCACGAAGAAAAAGGGAAGAATGGGAAAAAGAAAATGATGTGACAATCAGAGGCGAGTTTTTGTCCGGGACACATCTGGTCTCTTATTTTCATTTTCTCCGTCAAATGATTTCTTTCCTGCCACTAACTGAAAAACTCTGCGAACACCGTCTGCGAGTATGTCGCTTTTTCCAAGTAACTTTCCTTATCAATTCATAAGATATAGAATGATGAAATAATCCGCATACAAGGTCTAATTAAGACAAAATCATTAGTTAAGCAAACAATTTTTAAAAGATATTTTTAACTTATCATTTTTGTTTCTACTCATTTTTGTGTATCTATTTTATTCTTATTGCAATCTTTTTTATATATTATATCCAATAATTTATATCGACAATTTTTTAAAGAATTACATTTCCTGGAACGTCAAATAAAATCTGTCCATTAAAATAATCATAAGATTAAAATAAATGTGATGCTGTAATATTTTTTTTTATTACTGTAAACTACATAATTTACAGTTTCTACTATTCGATGACTTATTAAATAAATAGTTATCACTTGTAACAACTTTATAACAATTAACATACATCCATTGAAAATTTATTAAAAAACATTCACATAACATTCACTAAATACACGCGTCGAAGCTCATTCGAAGGACGGCATTAAATCTTGAACTTTTATAAAAGTAATTCAAGTGTCAGGAAATATATTCATAAACGGGGACATCCTTTTAAATACACGCGCCCTCACCACCGTCGTGCAATTCGGTCCTCCCAATCGCGACGAGATTCAACGGATCAGTCTCAGTTCGCAAAACATTATTATCTTCGGTCGACCAGGCCGGTTTCCTTCTGCAAACAAAACTCCGTAAGCGATAGACAATTGCAGTTTCGAGACTCCCCGGTACTCTACAGCCAATTAAGATTCAATACAATCGATGAGGGACTATTCAAACGATGAGACAATCGGAATGTAATTGCGTCGCCCCGATCCCACTGAATACCAATTCATTTTCCGAAGCCCGCCACCGTGCACCTTCATCCTTTCACTTCCACCTCCCGCCAGACCGCTTTTGTCTTGTGGAAATCTTCTTACCGAGTCCGCGAGCGCCAATTCTGAAAGTTTAAATTTCTTTTCCTCGCGTCTCTTCTCTGTCAAACACCTTTTCTTCCTTAAACCCCGCGCTATCTCTTTCTCTTTCTCTCCCCCGTCCTCGGTACCACGCCCTCCCGTAGAGCGGACGAGCGGGGTGGCAGGGAGGAGGGGGAGGGATTGTGGGTGGCCACCCTCAGGGACACGTAATTACGGCCTTATATTTCACAAATATTTCGCTAGTGTGATTAATGATGTTCCTCCCCGGCTCCGTGGTGGATAAAGTAATGTACGAAGGGCGACAAAATCGAAATTATCGTGACGGCAGCGAGTGATAATAAGAGACAAACATTACCAGCCGGACGAATCAGAAAGCGCTCTATTCCTAAACGGAAGGATAACGAAACCGAACAATTCTATGATAATCCTCCGTAATCTCTGAACAATCGCGTAATAATCCTGTAATCCTATAATCTCTTAACAGTCCCGTAATAATAAGCGTACAATGAAACGTAATAAAATATATGTATATCACTGCACAAATAAGTGTACTACGTCACCCTAAATTCATAGTTCTTTCGAAAACTAGTTATACCTTATGATATGCAAAGCCATCTTTTATCCTACCAGATAATCGAGAAACACGAATACGTCGCAAATGCAAGGCTGCTGGAAGGAGGCATCTCGTGCCATCTCTATTGAAAGTATTAATTCTAGCACTTTGATCTTCGTCACACGGGTCGAGAACTAATCGTCTTTCAGATACTAAAGGCTACGCCCGCGTGCGGCAGGAGCCGCGCGCGCGGCGGGATAATAAAATTGCCGCGCCTCTCCGATTTTTATCTCACCTAAGACGCGAGGTGTCCGCGCGCTAAAAGGCTCGATATATTTCCCGAATAACTTTAAAGCAGGGCGCGCACGATCGATGCTCACGGCTGCGCGGTTTCCGTGTAGACGAGGGGAAGAGACCCAACGGGCGTATATAAGGGACCAAGCGCGATCGCTTCGATCGAGGGCTTCGAGACGAGGTAATAAAATTGTTTGTTTTAACGGGATAAAAATGCAGGGCTCGAAAACGTGCCTTCTAAAGTGTTGACGATGAGAACGATACCTATCGCGCAAGCTGGGATACGCGAGAACGACGTAGCCCAGAAACAGAGATAGAGCACGGCGTGAGAGGACCATTCGCCAACACCGACGTTGTTGTATCGGGGTAGAACGGGAAAAGTCGGATCGCGAATAAAATAAAACGCGACGTGGCTGAGCATCGTCAAAAATAGAGAGAGAGAGAGAGAGAGAGAGAGAGAGAGAGAGAGAGAGAGAAGCAGTGAGAAAAACAGGTATACCCGGCAACGTCAAAGGAGGGGTGCGACTGTGCGAGGGAAAAAGGGCGCGAGGAACAAAATGTTCCTCCCGGTTTTGCGACGGGCTATGCAGGGACAGAGCCACACGCTATCGACGCATCAACGCGTTTTGAGCTTTTGAGCTTGGAGCTTTTAAAATCTGTCACCGACACACATTAACCGTTACGCACTTCGAGCCCAGTTGCACAATGCGCGAGCGCGGGCTGCGAGTGCGCTGCTTGTTTTCGAGTCGTTGTACCGAATGCAAACGAATGCATGTAGGTACGTATCGTCCCGGTTATCGACACGCGTTGTTCCCGTTGGACGCCCTACGTTTGCGGAGGTAGAACGAATTTGTTGCGCACATGTTGCTCCTTTAAAATTGATCCGACTGCCGGCAGTCCGGAAAAAAAATATGGAAAACACGGGAATGACTGGCAGAGATAGAAAATAAAGAAATTATACACGTTTGATGTATTCTCTCTTCGAATAATGACGTTTCTTTTATCCAAGTCGTCTGCTCTCGTTGAATTTCAATCGAATTCGAAACAGGAAAGGCACTTTAAGGGAAGAATTGCGTTTTGCTCGAAGATACGTTCGATAGACGACTTCTCTTTGTTTTTCTGAGAAATTGTACGTCCCTAAAATTCCTTAGACCATTTTTTTCAGACATTTCAACAAAACCTTAATGGAATGCTAAAGTGATTTTCCGTCATCCAAGGTCACGGCGTGTAATAAAAATCGGGAGATGCCCCAGCAGGTATCGCCACGTATAATTCGCGCCGAAGTGTACGGCCTCTATAGCTTTTTACGCGGCACGATTTATGAAGACTTCAGCACGATGGGTGGCGACTGGGCGCGGAGCGGCCCTCAAAATTGATTAATGAACGAGGCGGCCGATCGATTCGATTAAACCAGTGTAAACGAAAGGGGCGACCGATAAATATCTGCCGATATAAACGTCGACGTTACGTCGTGACTTTTCCATAAATCAAAACCCTGCCGCGTATGTGCCGCGTAAACGTGCCAACGTGCCCAACAATAACAATCCCTGTAGCCAGATCGGGCACAACCACGATAATTGACGCGTACGCGTAACACAATCGTTGGAAAAAAAGATCGTCACTTGCATAGCGCGTTATTACGACCTATAATATTAAGCGTCGCCTAATTAACCATAAATTACAAAGGCCGTCACATGAAAAATAAATACTTTTGGGGAATGTGGACTAAATAATTGCAGATTGAATCACTTGCATTATAAATTGAGAAATTAGTAATTAATATCCGTCGTTAACCTAACAGTTAATTAATAATTATATGACGCGTGAAAAGTGGACAAAATCGAAGTAATTTGATTTTATAGCACGTACGATTTGTTTGAAAGTTATTATAATTGCATAAGGTTGCGCTTAAATATCGACTCAAGGGAAAATAGATGATTGCGCAATACGTGCAATTTTCTTAACGTAAAACACTCCTGTCGCATACTTCGGAGATAGATGATATGTACACATGTGTAGGGAGTTATACGTCCATTTACATATACAACAGACAGCTCCTACATAGAACGAATAAGTGAGTGAACAAGAGGAAAAAGGAGAGAGAGGATATGCGAGTATATCTGCGTAGTAAGGCTGCCACTGACAGCCCTGTCTTCACAGGCAAATTTCACTTTTTGTCAACGAACGGGTCGTTTGAAAGGAACGAATATTGGATTCGGTTATTACTTCTTCGACCTTCGTCCAATTCTATACGTCTTCTCGATCTATCTTCGCGTAACAAACTGTATGCGCAAAATCGATATTCCGTTCCGCGATCATATACATATATATACGTAAAATCATTTCCTTTATCACGAGAAATATTTATAATATAAAAACACACACATTTTTAATTTGTGACAAAAATCCTCGATATAAATATATACCACGTGAATGAAAAAAAAATGTTACTGGAAAGAATGTGAAAATCACTGCTGTAATATATACACGAGGAACGAAGCCGTATTCCATGGAAATATCCAAAAACGATCTTCTTTCATCCGAAAATGATGAAAGAAAACGGAGCTGAGTTAAAGTTTGATAAAAAAAAATTCGATATTGCGAGATACTGCGTGCCGTAACAATATACTCTGTGAAATTCTCGATAAAGGTAACACATGATAAAGCAGAAATGTGAAACGTAAAAAAAGAAAGTGGAAAATGTATTAATTAATGACAGCTGGCATATGACTATTTATTTATTTATATTGTGCGTAACGCACATTAACTCATTCGATTAATTACATTTTGCCGTTTATCGAAAAATGCATTCGCACAGATGGCTAATGTAATTGTGAGTCATATATGTATAAAGCATAAGTTTATTCATTTGTCGGCTACAATACGTAACGGACGATGTAATGCACTGTTATAAATTTTCGCTACAATTATATTTACATTAACGGCGTGTAGTCGAAAAAGCTCGAATAGAGCGTGACATATATGAGTTTTGCAATGGAATTTAGTTGAGTTTATTACACGCAACTTGCCGGGTTGTTTCAAAATCAGTGTCTATTAATATAACTGTACATATACAATATCGTGTTGGATTTCAAAATAAATATTTTCGACCCGATATGCAACATGTGATTTAACAATTACTCGCCCACTAATAATCTGATCTGCTTATTTGAAAACAGCCATTTATTAAATTTAATTAAACTTATTAATACGACTAATGAAAGGTTATTATAAAAGGCAAATTAGTTAATTTTGCATAACTTATCATAACGAATATTTTATAACGTTTGCTTTATACGCTATACATATTTATGCGTATAAAAATCATTCAGTGCTCTAATAAATGATTATTCCTTTATTTGTTGTGTTGAAATAATTAAAGGAAGATTTCATTACATTCATAGCAATCTGGCTAAAGCAAGCACAGAACCAGTTAAACTCCATTATTATTTCTGATAAATTGCCAATTTCGTTCGGGCCGCGCCTTTCGAAATTTCATGATTGATACGCCAGACTTTGAGAAAAAAGGAAAAAAGAAAAAACACAGAGATGTGAGACGAAAACAGATTAGCTAATATCATAACGGAGTTCCTTACTTTAATACCGCCACGAGATAAATGGCACGATAAGCATCGCAGGTTGAGGTTGAAAGAAGAAAGAGCGCAGTTACTTCGGTGATTTATCATAGGAATCTATGGTGTTACGCGATATAATGTAACTTATTAAATATATTAATTAATTACATTGTTCAAACTGCAGGCATCGATTCCTCCTCTCGTCTTTTTCTACTCCGCATTATCGATGAAATAGCTTTCTATATCGAAGGTACGAATTTAATGGATGGATATTGACTAATCTTAAATTAGAATCCGTCTATTAAGAATAATTATATATTAGAATGGATTTAAGTTAAATATAACTTAAGATTCTCAATTATGATAAACTATCAGAACATATTGATTTGATTTTGAAAGTGTCTAAATTTAGCATCGTTAATAAATGAACTATACTCCGCAAATCCAAATCAAAGTAGCTATAATCTTTCAAGTTTTTGGCCCTTTCAATCATCGTATTATTAGCGTTCACAAAGTACAGAATTCTTATAGTAAGAAAATGAAAATCTATTTTTTTCAATTTGTATCTCTTCTCTCAATAGAAATTACATATTGTCGTTTAGTATCGTCCTTATCGCGCGCATCATCATCCCGTTCGTCTCATCGTTATTACTTCCAAGCGGACAACGGCGGAATTGTCCGGAATTGACAACAGCGGTACAACAAGAAACTCCGTCATTTTAATGTTAGTCCGACGACGCGTTATGACGACGGGACGGTCAACAGCCACGGGAGAGTGAGGAGTAGCGGGAGTAGCGGAACGTATGTAGGTGGTGAACAGTCGAAGTAGCGTAAGGGAGAGTCAAAGGGAGGGACGGACCGACGGCAGAGCGGCAGCGAGGTGTTAGTTTCCTGGTCGGATATTAGCTGTCACGCGGCTCACTGGACAGGACACACCAGACGTATACACAGAGAGGACACGGTGTAAAGGTAGCACCAACGCCCTAAGTACGCCGGACAAGTCCGGCATTGGAAGCTTGCCACATTTATGTATAGAAAAATCTGATCGCGCGCCGACGAGAAGCCGGATCACTCGCGGCATTTCGACGTGGGGGGTTCTCTCGCAGATATAAACCCGGGCCCTATCACCGCGTTTACCGCCCCTTCGGTGCATTCCGCCGTTCCCGTTCCTTCTTACGGCAGGGAAAACGAATCTACGGGCATGTCAGATTGATCGGTCGATATAAGCAAGAAACTTCACCAAAACATGCCGAGATACCCGGGACATAAATAACAACGAGGGATACGAGGTAACGTCCTTTCCCGAAGCTTTTCTCTCACCGACGTCCTCGTCGGCGCGATTATCTGGCTAGAAATTTCGCCGTTACATCACGTCGTGCATTCCTGATACGCAATAAGGGATTGAAACTGGGACAGTTTCGCGTGCTCGACTTGAAATAACTAAAAGTATGAAATTATATATCGATATCCTCGCGATATTTACAATTTCGTGTTTTGTACACTGCTCGAAATCTGGTGATTTTTTATTATTGGATCGTTTAGAAATTGCCCTACATACATTGTTCATTTACTTTCTGTAATCTACCATTTTTAACGTACAGTCGCTGATATAATAGATTATAATTTAATTATATGAATGAATTCATAATTAATATTTGCACGACGATCCATTCCGCTGTAATTGGCAATCAGTTTTCCGGAATTAGCGAACGGTCGATACTCTATGGTAGAGAGAGGTACAAAGCGCCGATTTTCTTTACACATATAAACCGTAATGAATGTCATTTTCATTCTGAAAGTGGGACATATCGAGCTTTTACTTCCACTGACTTATATCGTCGTTTCACCCAACGTTACTCGCACATAAACATATTAATTATTTGAAAAACGCTAATAGAGGCGATTTGTCCTCTGTCACGCAATTGCGATACAATTTATAATCGGGATCGATGGCGAACACGAGCGACGGCCATAAGCCAAGTAGCCGTGTTGCGACCCAACTCTCTCGCTCGCAAAGCAAGCAAGCGAGCGAGCAAGCAACGCTCAAAGTGTCTTCCAATTTAACGGGCGGCCGGGATGGCTTGATGAGCGCGTATCCGAGGTATCGCTGATCCGCTACCGAATATCTCCATATACGTGTGAACCTGCGACCTATGTTGTAGTCAAGGTGCGGCATACGTGATGCAATGCAGCCCAGATCGTCACCGGAATACCAAACTACCAGCCCTTTCCCCTCGCCCCCATAGCCTTTACCATCCATACTCGGCGCACGGAATCGTCGTCTTCCTCATCCGCACCCCTTCTCCTCTCCAACCCCCCTCGACGTGGGGAGGGCGCGTCCAAACGGAGCCCTTGCATCATTCTCATGTTGGGGCGCGTGCGTGTATCTACTCATCCCTCGGTGTACACACGTCGTACGCTTATGTACGGCGAAACTTATTGCCGCTCGCGCACGGGAGTTTACATCCTGAATCTACAAAATGCAACTTCAATATCAATACTAGAATCTAGAGTCGCGTCACGCTTTCTACGGAATTACGGGTTTTACAGTGCCTGTTTTTTTTCCCCTCCCCCACCCCGGGGTGAGGAGAGACTGACCCGAAGCTTGTGACACATATTCCCGTTTTGAGTTCGGTAAATTCTGCTACTATATGCTCCGTGAATATACACCGTGTCCTGAAACGCGAGAATGAGATTTAGAGCCAGATATCCCGGTGACCTCGGAGTCGGCTGTGTTAAATCCGTCTCTATTTCATTTCGGCCTCGACGTACGTAAATATAACTACATGCATACACGGCACAAATATAGATTACGTAACGTTAACGTAACAAAAGCAGCTACTTAGGACGAAAAGCGGCTATGCGTAAGTGCTTAGAGTACAGTATTATGATAAGATTTTCGTGTGCTTGCCGGAAGAGGATCACGATGAGATTTGATAATACGTTACCGTAAAATCGTGTCTGACATATGCATTTGCTTAATCTATTATTTATCGTAGAAACTCATAATTTTGCACCTGACATAATCCGAAATTATTAAAATCAGTGACATAATTGATCAAATAACAACGCCTTAATACAGAGTCAGAAGAGCGAAATATCTTATAACGTTGTTATTGAAAATACGAAATGAATGATTGGAGAAGCTTTTATTTTGGGCAAAAGAGTTTTGGAAATCATTTAGATATCGTTCAGAACGAGAATGGCAGCAATTTAAAATAAATGAAATAAATAACTTTTGCCAAAAGTGTTATTTTAATCTTTTAGAAAGAGCGGTAATTGCTTTTACAATAATTGCTTAACGGCGACCCGTGACGGCGTTGCAGACATTACAGCGGCAAACCATTGAACCTCTGACATTCGTGAATATGTTCCTGATTATCTGGAATGTCATTGATTATCTGGCAGGTCGCCATTATCCCGGTAGAAGTAATATTTCTATTGGTGTTTCTCGTATACTGCTTTCATATAATCCTCGAGGAAGAAATCCAATAAGATCAGATTTACAAAGCTCCCTAATGCGAAATAAAGACACACTTCTCCGCCTTTGCGAATTATTCTCTATTTTAAAATGATTATCACGATCTCTCCTCTGTACCTTTGCAAAATGTTTCGATATTATTCCGGAGTACTCTATATATTCTGAGATTGTGTCATCGCATCTTTTTTCATTTCAAATACATTTTTATTCTCTGTTCGCACGTACAGTCGACCTTACCCTTTTATTTATGTTTTTCGTATTGTCCACAGGTTTTCATTGTCAGCATGTAAGATATTAGATAACGACGTTTCTCCTCGTAATGATTTAATTTTTGTCTCAACTTGCTTTAGCGTCGTCAAGGCCTTAAAAGAATTACGATCTGTCGCATTTAAAGGAAAGCTGAGTCCGAGGAATCTGCGAGATCGGATATCATCGAGTAGAGTCACGAATGTCCCGCGCCGTTCGAATTTTTGAAGGACGAAAAGATGAGATTTCGCCGACTCGACGAAATCTATGTCTCGATAAGAAATGTCAGAATTACTGTACTCGATCTAGGACTAGTTATTGCTGTGCGCACTGACGACGATATTTGCCGGAGCACGCGTGGCCCACATTTGAATGCGCATCGGGCACATTTGAGCCTGCCGCTAATCGAGTTACCGACGTGAGATCTGTCTGTTTCTAAACTATAACTATTATCAGTTAATAACGTGCACGGTCTATAAAACTTTAATCTAACATCTCAAGCGTTAATCTAGCATCTCAAAGCGTTCTCAAACATGTCAGTGCGCGTGTACGTGTATATGCGATATAATTGGAGTGAATTTCAAATAAAGCTCCCGAAAGTTTGGATCTCAAAAATACAGCTAACAGAGAGAAGAGATTGTTTTTCGCGTTTGTACGCACGTTCATCATTTTCATTCCGTGTACTCTCATCGATCTGTCGCACCACCCATCGTACTGATCGAAAGGAGGCAGCTCGCCCGGATTTTTACAAAAATAAATGAACTTCGGTTGGAGGACGTGCTGACAGAGGCGTTGCCGCCACCGTGGGTTAACGTTAGCAGAGTGAAACGGGTCTAAAATACACGAGCGTACGGGAGCGTTGCGGATATAAGCAAGCCGTAACGGTTACCAACCTACCCCCGTTCAGGGGCTACCTATCTATCCTACATACCAAAGAGAGAAAGAGAGGGAGAGCGCCATGGTCTGGAGTAAGGGATGGTCGGCGGTGAGCTCGAAGGTTGCAGAGATGACTGCGGGGTTGGGGTTGGACGTGATCTTTCATAGCTGCTTGATTGGCCCAGCACGCGAGCAAATGTATTGTCCTGGCTGCAGGCGCCGTTGGCTCGTCTCGAGATGGCAAAATATTTAAGGCCACGTTAAACTGGCAACAATAAAAGGAGACACGTTGATGAAATCAAGATCGCAGGAAAGTTGTGCGCCAGGCCGACCCTGCACGTTCACGCTTAGCTCGAGAGAAGCGCCACGGAGGAGGTCGGGAGGCAAAAAAGGAGACGGCTAGAACAACCGAGTTAGCTCCCATGTCGTTATGTCCAATAACTAATAAGGCAATGTAGAGATAAGGCAATGGCCGTAATTGTTGCAAAACTCCGTTGGACGTGGATCAAATAGCCCGCGCTAAAAACGTTCGTATGCAAAATCTGCCGTAGTGTAGCGCATATAGAACACAAATTTACATCTTTAACGAGAAAATTAGGAAACAAATTGTCGTGACAATAATTATAAATATCGCAACTACAATACAAATAATTACAAATAGTTATTGTTACCGGATGTAAATACTATTTTTTATATATTTTTCATATATTTTAACATGGACGTATTATAATAATGCGCGCTTGATTAATACCTTTAAGGAGCACCTTTATTTACATGCTAACGATACACGCCTCTAACAAGTGAGGAGACCAGGGAGCAACTTGGCTCCAATATTCGAGAAGATTGTCCCGTTCGGCGTAACTCTGCCGGCTTTCCGACCTCCCGAAAATTACAAGTAATCACGCCGAGTTCGGAACGTACGATCGACACGTGAGTCGTGCGAATATCATCCGGTATCACGATATACCTGGTCGCCGCGGATTGCACCGGGGACATCGAGAGCGAGGAAGGGCAGGGAAGAGTGAACGGTGAGACTTCCCGAGGAGAAACGACTGGAGTCATGACTCCGGTCGTAAATATTAGGCGTCCTACCGTTGATTGGGGTGTGAATCTTCAGCGCAGCGTGGTATGTCTACGGGTATATACATGTTCACCGATAAATGCGTACACGTGTATATACATGCACACACACATACACGTACGCGGGAGTTAAGCTAGTGACTTATCTTTTCCAACCGACGTATCGATTCGACGGCGCGCGTTTTCATCTTAATTGATTCAGAGGGATCGGGATACCCTCAAGACCGGCATGCCAGCTCTCATGAATCCTTGACGCTCTTTCTTATATCTCTTCATTTCCCCTCATACCTCAAGCGTTACAACGCTTCCGCGTACCTTCTCTCGTTCCTGACCTCTTTGATACACTTCGAACATGGGATCGCCAAGAGAGTGCACGAGAACAGGAACCGTCTTTTTAGTCCGCTTTCTAAACTTTTATTTCTTAGAGCAACCGAAAAGGAAGAGTTCAAGTTGCCGTAATCGGGAGAAACGGAAGCGGGTCATGAAATGTCGCGTTACGAATCTGCGATTCAGTAGAGAACCCCAAGGCAACATCTCGTCGAAGACCGATAACAAATAAAAGAGACAGGAAATAAGAGCGCGGGCAGTAAGAAATTATATATTAATTATGTCCTCTATACAAAAGCTTTAATAATATCACGATTTTTCCATAACTTCTTGTTAAATTTCGCATCGAGAACTCTCTTGTAATATCAATTATACTCTATATATAGAAATTATATATTTCTTTTACTTTAGAAATCATGTCGCCAATTCACTGAACATCGAAAAACATAGGTACTTCTTTCCATTCCGTAAGAAGCAGTTTAATTTATTTCATCGAAACCACATTCAACGAATTTAATAATCCAACGTTAGAAATTTCAATTTTAAACAAGTTTGCAGCAGCGCGCATGAAATAATTATAAACAATACGCAGACAAGTTGTACGAGATATTTTACGTAAGCATCGACCAAGTATAGATGTTTTTATCGAGCAAAATTTATCATCTTCGCAAGGGGCGCAGCTCGCCTCGTTATCCCGAAGCGGATGTAATTCATTTCAATCGGCCGAACTGCCGGCACCCTTAACAGCGCATCAGCCGGCTCTCCAGGATCGGGAGACTTCTCAAAAACGCTTAGTTATCTTGTCGTCCCCGACATTTTATTTCCATCGGTGTCCACCGGTTTACGGTACGTGCGCGAGTGTGTATGATGCCGAAAGACCGACGAGGGAATTTAAGCAGTTTCTCCTCAACGGTGCAAACCTAATGACGTACGTGCTCGTTCGCTCGGCCCTCTCCCGGTTACCTACTCCTTCCCCGTTATCCCCTCGTTGCCAACCACGACCGCTCCTCTCCTTCGACATCCACCCTTTCCTATCCTCCCTACATCTCTCCACCCCCATCGCGAACCCTTCTAAAACCTCCCTGCAACTGCAGAACTTAACACGCGTACCTAGTTTCGCAAGCGTAACAAGAAGTAACAGCTGCAGCGAGTCCGTGGCAGCCACCGACGATATATCCGAGAGATCGAGCAGACGAAAGTAATTATGTGGAATACATCGAACGCAATCTCCGTTCCCGGTGCCCGTGCCGGGAACGCGCCCACCCACCCACCCACCGGGATTCTTGCGTATACGAAGGAACTTTTGATTTATCGTTTCGCCTCTCGGGCGTTATACCGTTCTTCTTTTGACACAATAGCTAAAATGAACCAAGCCGCACGGCCGATGCATACATGCGTGCGTGTCAAACAAATTATGAGATTACCCCATAGGTAACGACCTTGCGACAAATTAATCGATATTATTTTTACTTACATACTTACAGACACACATATACACACACAGATATGTATAAATTGCTGGGCTGAACCTCGCCGGGTATATATCAAAAGACTAATAGCAAAGTGGACAATTTAATTACATCTACGTAAGTCGTATCAGAAAAGAATGGTGATTGATCGTTTGTTATGCTTAATATCATAACTTCTGGTGGTATATTGCCCGATTTCAGGATGATGGAGGAGTTTCTTGTTTTTTACTTCCTTTCTTATAATATTTTAACATGGAAGTATAAAAAAAGTCATACGCGCCGTTATATTAGGCATATTTCTCAAAAGGAGAAAAGTTATATTGACGTAGTAAATATTAATATAAACGTTACGCTTGGCATTTATGCACGTTGCCCGACAACCATTATTTTATTTGTACGTATGTTCCCGTTATCGCCAAACAAGAACTTCCGGGAAATGCTGAAAACCGCAGCAGCAGTAATTAGGACAATTGCTCTCAGCTCAACACACTTAATCCTGTCCAAGAGTTTTCAATTTTAACCACGTATGCGACGTATTGTTACAGAACGCGCGGTACAGCAAGCAACAACAAATCCGGGGATTTAAAATACATCGTATTTACCGCGTTATTTGTACATAATATAGATAAGTAATTAATATGAATAATTATTGCATACTGCATATATAGTTGTATTTAACGTTTTCGTACCGAGCTGCGCTCGCGTTTCGCATATCGCAATCACGGTAATTGATCCCGATTTAATCCACCGTCACGCATCTATCGTAACGCGTCGCGTAGCTAATCTCTCTTCCCGCCTTGCCCGATCAACCCTATAAATCGCACTCTTCCGTGAATCTTATCAGAATGTAAATAGCGATGTTGGAAAGGTACGCGAATCCAAGTTACGGGCGACGGGGGCCGCCTGATGAAAGCGTTGAATGAAACAAGTTTGCTTTTGTCCGACAATTACGCTGAAACAATGAGGTAGCCCCACCCCACGGACGAGGGTGGCTACCCTGTTCGGCAGCTGCCACCTCTTATGCTCTCCTCCGTAGCCGCAGTCGAACGATCACAACCACAAGCACCACCGACAACACCAACACCGACCACCGCCGATCCCAAACTAATATCAAACTCTTCGAAAAGAAAAGGTAGCGCGGATAAGGAGGGTCGGCGAGGATAGGCGAAGATCCACCTTCCGTTCCCAGTTATGCCTGTGTATGGAGAGAAAAGATTTAGATCGGGGTATATACGCGCGTTACACGTGTACGGGCGTCCATTAATGTATATATAGATGCTAAGTAGAACACCGACGGCGAGGATCGTAGTGTGCCATCTAATAGGGACTGTCGCGCGTGTGTCGGTATTCACACACGCGGGCAAAACGGAGCCCGGATAGTGGCTGAGGATATAGAGATTGGAAAAGAGATCGAGATAGGGACTGGGCGGGGTAGACCGCTACGGAGTCTGGAAGTAAAGCAGAAGGAGAGGATGTTCTCCGCGGCAAATAATTGATTGTATTAGGTGAGTTAGTATTCCGCCCGCGGATTGCGCGGTCAAAGTCTTGCTGCGCAAAGCTCTCGGCTCCCGGCGGCGTGTATAGTGGTATACGTGTATGTAGCGCTTGTATTTATGTACATGTAATATATACATACATATAGACATAATATATATTATATTCATGCATACACTATATATATATATATATATATACATTGACATACACACATGCGTATACACATATCAGCCGACATATGTTTACACAGAACCATAGGCCTCCAGGCCATCTCGTCAAACGGCTCTGATGAAATAATAAAGCGAACAGAATGCATGATAATTTCACAATAATTCTGACAATAAAATTATCGACAGCAGAAGATGTTCAAGGCTGGAACATTTAAATCCATAATTTTTCTCCGTTTTAGACAAATGTTTAAATAAATCTTGGAAAAATAATTACAAAATGATTTAATGATTTAATTTAAGTGCCGAACTGAAGTTATATATGAAAGGTATTCAATGTAACTTTGCAAATAGTTGATTCAAATTAATTATATACAATAACTGTAATACACATCGTACAGCCGATTCGTCGAGTACACCTATCCGCGCAGGAAATGGTTCGAAGATATTCGGATTCCGTGGCCGCGTAAAATCCGAGCCGACACGCCGACATTCGAATATTTAGTGAAACCTGTCGATTTCAAAGACACCATCTTTTTCATTGCCTTCAGCTCGTAATTGAATCGTAACCCAAATCTCGGGATAGACCAACGAAATGGTTGTTATGGCATCGCAACTCATCGGATGGATGAGAGCGCGCGAGACAGGAATGGAGAAAATCTTGGACAGATGTAAGAAAAAAGCGAGAGAGAAAAAAAGAGAGAGTGGGAGAATATAAGCGAAAGAGGTCGAAAGGGAGAGAAGCGATTCGATCGATCAGGTCGCAACTTTCATAGGAACTGGCAGAAGATTTCGAAGACGAGGAGGCATTGGCGGACGGCGTGGGGAAGGGAAAAGGAAAGAGATTGGGAAAGAGAGAAGGAGAGAGCGAAAAGAGTCGGTAGCGAGGAAAAGGAGCAGTATAAGAGAGAGCGCTGCCTGTCGGTATTCGATGCCTATACACATCCAGCCAGGTGTAGAGAGGCATGAAGCAAGCCGTAAGTAAGCTGTAAGCCGAAGCAAGGGGGAGGAGGGTGGGCTGGCTCTGACTGGCAGGTTTCTTCATCGGAGAAGCCACCGGAAATGATGCTTCCCTTCCCGATACTGGGAATATATTGTCGGTGGCCGCGCTAAGAGGTGTATCCGCGTCCACGTCAATAAATGTGCCATCGACGAAAATATACTTTAAATATGAAACAGTCAGGCGCAGCGTGGCCCCGATCCCCATCGAGATGGCTCCCGACAGGAACACGCCTTGCACACGCCACACGATATATACCCCGGTCCCCGTACGCGCGCGTTCGACTTCCTCTTCTTTTCGCCAACTTTCGTAATGTTGCGCAGCGACGACGCGGAAGCACGACGACGTTATACGGATACGTACGCGGGATTACGCGATCGTGTCTCACTCACGGAACGATCTTTTCAGACATGAAGACCTATCGATTCTGCGTGGCCGAAGGCCTACCTCATTTTTCCTCGGAGATAGAGAATGCCTTCGCAAGACGAACACGGGAGACACACTAGTGTTTATACATTTCGTATGGGACATAGATTTTTTTTTTTTAAACATCGATACTGTCGCATACGTTCCGCTCCAGTTTCTCCGTTGTCCCATTCGCGTTTTACTCAAAATGATCGATGGCATGGACAGGTTGATATAAACGCAAGATACGCGCGTACGTGAGGATTAACGGTGTAAACGGCGAAAATACATCTGCAGGATTAATGAACGGCGTTATTTATTGCAGTTCTTGAAACCAAGAAATGTGTGTGTAAAATAATGGGAAAAATGCATTTGTTGGACTTTTGCTGCTGCATTTTCTTGTATGCGTATTGCGGTTCACGTACGACTTTTTCATCTTGGGCGAATGAGAATACCCGCCTTCAATGTTTGAAATATTTCTGTTTTTTTTTTCAACACATAAACAAAGAAGCTAATAAAGCACGCGCTGCATATAAAATTCTTTTACTAACAGTTACTATTTATTCCTGTGAATCTTGTGAATTTTTTAAGGGAGGATTGAAATTTCCAATTTGTGTGTGTGTGTGCCAAAGAATTTCTCTCTGATATTTTTCCTTCGTGTTTCTCTTTTCCCTGTCTTTTTTGATAGACTTGGAACTTCTGTGATTGTTTGTGCAGCATATATATCTGCATTATATGTAACTTGGTACAGTTCTTTCTTAATTATCGGCATCTGGATTATTGCCGCGTAATCATTAGGGGAACGTTTCTCGTTCCAGCCTTTCTTCCTCGGTCTAATCATGCCAGGCGAGACGCGAGAGAGGCACGAACGCGAAAACGCGCTGAAATCGGAGGTCTACACCCGCATGGCTCGGACGGACGGTCGACGTCGGCGCTTCGTTATCAGAAACGAATGCCAATTATACTTTAACCAACTGCGAGTCCAATTTGTGAACCGACTTGTGGAGGGGCCTCAAAGTTCGGACGAAGAGGCTTGCTCTCCAAGCGTGCTGTAGTGCTTACGCTTGCCGCGCCACCGAATAACAAGAATGTCTTGCCTACCTCACGTTTCGAGCACCGAGCTAACGTGTAGGAGAAATGTTGTGCTCCATTCATTCACATTTTCCTCGACCAGTCCATACAAGCATGTAATACAATTCACAACATTATTGCGTCTATTATCATGACTATTCTTATTAGCGTGCGATGAAGAGAAAATGATCGCACTGTATTTCATAATAATCCATAATGCTGTAAGTCTTCCCTTATCATGTAAAGTACGAACGATATTTTCTTTAAATTAATTTACAGCAAATTACCCAAGCCAAGTTAACAATCAGGCTGCTATAAATTTGAATACAAAAAAAATATATAATGATATTATATAGTAATGTAAATAATAGCGATCTGATTACCAGTTTGACTACCTTTGGGCAACACTGCCAAGAATTATTGTTCGCGTAACTTCTAAAAAATATAACGTCGAGCAAAAAGGGGAACAACGCAGCTCTATAATGTGCAGATTTGTTCATCGTTCGTATCTTAAAGCGAGACACGTATTTAAGCACAAGACGAAATACAAATTCGACCGATAGGTATTTGCACGTTATATCGCGGTACATGCGTACGTACATGGACGCGTATGGCCTACACCCGTTAGAAAGAGTCCGCGTACGAAGATTGAAAATGGATTTTCGAAACGCAATTTCTCGGCGAGGAAATGAAGCGCGTGCACGGCCCGACGGCTATACGTATTTGCATCGATGTGTATATGCTGAATATTAACAAAAATAATCCAATTCGCCCCTAACCGTCAATCGCGACCACGTTGTCGACAATTAGATCGGGCAATTTTATGCACACGTAATTCACGCGTTTATTACGCAATTACGAGTTTCGAAGAAGAAAAAAGCTCCAAATCTCCGAGACTATCGAGAATCCTCCATCCGCAATTTCATGAAACTGATTCGTTTGAAGTATCAACTTTTCCTAAACGTAATATCTCATCTTTATCTTACTTGGATCATCAGCTATTTGAAACTTTGAGAAAAAGTTATTCCAGAAGATCAAATTTTTTCTTTTCTATAGACTGTTATTTCTCATATCGGTGCGTATGTAACGAACAATTAGAGCTACCATGAATTGTAGTTTTGACGACCTCTGAATCAATTACCCTGAAATTATTACTAGAGTCTCTTCTATTGCTCTGTCATTCACCCTTCAGTTATTGTTTGTGACGTATCATAAAGCCAACTGTAAAGCGCATACTTTGCGCACGACATTGTTTTTGACTACGAACGAAACAGACTAAAACGCAGCGGCGATGCGAAGCAGCTGCCACGAGCAGACTCATTTCCAATCATTTTCAAACATATTTCATATCCAGGTCCGGAAGTCGATTAAATATCGAGTGGTTCGATTTCATGCGATGATTAATATTGTCCGATAACATACGCGAGGAATGTAACGCTCGAAAACGAGCGAATTACAGGGATAAAATTTGTAGAATGCCATTTTTCTCGCTGAGCAATTAATTAATAGTACTTCATTTATCGAGAGTACCGAATGTAAGCATATTGAATATTCCGTCAAATTTTATGTACCGTTCGAATAGGTTTTGCATTCATATCTGTTGTTAAATATTGTTGCTAAATGTAATACGTGATATGTGTATTTTAAGGCAAGAGCAAATCGTTGCAGCTTGAATTGATTGCATATTGCGATAAAAGAAGAGAAAATGCACGGTTTTTCAACGCATCAAACTCCTTTTATAAAATCCAACCGCAAATACTCAATATATATTATTCAAATGTACATTTAAATTTATTTCTGATTATATCAATTACAGTATTATTATATTTTGACTACGCATGATTATTATAAAATTGCAAATTAAAATGAAATAATACTAAAATATGTTCAAAAAGAATTTTCAAAATTTTAATGGACCTCTTTATGGATTCTTTGCGTCGTTAAAAGTTTTAATCTCTTGATTGTAATTACACGTATATTAGATAACGAAAAGAGATAATTAGATGATTAAGAGGTAGATAACATTTTTGTAAAAAGATATTAATCAGTTTTATAATTTTCAATTAATTACGATAACAAAAAAAAACGCAGAAATTGCTGATTTAACGAATACCGCAATAGATATCGAAAGAGACGAATCTTCCTAATGAAAGAATTAAATATCTTATACACGGAGAAAATTTTCTATTAAAAATTACTATGTATGGCAGTATAGCCGTGGACCATTGCTGGAATTATAAAAATTTTTACTATGTTATTATATAAATAATTATTAAACTCTTTTGTGAAAACATAGTAAAAATTTTTATAATTCCAGCATGGTCCACAGCTACTGCCATACATAGTAATTTTTATTATAAAATTTTCTCCGTGTAGCTTGTAAAATTGTCATACATACGATGCTGACAGCACATAAAATTTTAACGTGTGCTTCACGTCATATTTGTTATTACGATCTACTTATATATAAGACCGCGTTTCCGTTCCCGCGGGATTGAATTAGATTAAATCGCGTTTTGTCAGACGTGCGAGATTTATTGACAGATTAACAATAATTATTCTACGAGATTCATCAATAGATACGGTTAAATGAGTATCGAATCGTTTGGAATCGCGGACGCGATAAGCCGTTAATGGAACGCCGCGGCGGGAGAAAGGAGGAACCGGAAAGAGACGCGAGTCGGTAGGATTGCTTTTAAATTCGGTTATCTAGTGGCACTATATTTACTGTACCGGCAATAACTTAGTTCCCTAATACTTCACAGGTCGCGGAAACTCGACGGTGCGTGCGATGCGCGGCATGAAAAAAAATTGCCGGGACTGTATGAAGCCCCTCTATTTACGAAATATGGTATACATATATATACGGATAGAAAAAGACACTGAATAAATGAGGGATGGTAAGGGAGGATGGGAGTGAACCCGAGCCGATAGCGGTAGGGACGGCGGAGGGCTGTGAAGCAGATTTCATCCCTCCTGGGGGCACCGGGGCCGCCAACCTCCACTAGAGCCGATTAACGGGGTAATTTATCAAAAAATAAACGCATGCTTTTAAGCTGATATTTTGCGACACGTGGTGCAAGCTTGCACAAAATATCCCAGGTACAATTCACCTTCGTTACCTCGGTAGCGGGATAATTATCGGACATTCCGTAGGTCGTTAACTCTTTCCTATTCTGCCTAAAGCCATTGGATAGTTTTTCTTCCTTTCTTTTTTTGTTCTTGACACACCGCGCGACTAGATCGTGCGATTACTCCGTGATTATATTAGTAAAGCAATTGAGAGGGGTCTACTTTTGAAAAATGAGAAAATAAGAAGTACACTAATTGCACGTTTTTTTACGTGCTCTAATTTTAATTTTATAAGATTACTTCTGCAAGTTACGCGATTAAAGAAATATCTCAAAATCTTTTTTCCTTAGATACTAACTTTTAAATCTTTAAATTGATACTTTAGTTATTTAATGTGGGATTTTCAAGATGTACACAACTTTTGCAAATAAATATAATCGATATATTGTATGCAAATAAAGTATATTATTTGTTATACCTCCTATATTCTCCCGAATTGTCCTTATATATATTTCACATATAATGTACGAGTTTCGATGTTTTTTTTATACGCTACGTAAAATATTGATAAAAACCGCAGTGTATTGTTTCATATGAATGTATTCTCTTTGCGCAAGCGGTTTTTCAATCTAGTAAATGCTCTTAACACACCATAAAAAGAGAGAGAGAGAGGGAGAGGAGAGAAAAAGCACGCTCGCAAACAAATATTGGTCAAAACTGATTCATATCGAACATCAATCGATATTCGTCAAATCGGCGACCTCTGCATTTCGTTTGTTACCTCGTAATTAATTAAAAGCTACAAAACTCATGTTTTTGTACAAAAACGGTTATCTTTTTTATGTAATATTTATTGGACTACATCTCTCAAGAATATTTTATTAAATTATTATGTTGCTAAAGAAGCAAAAAAATTTAATTTTTTTAATCATATTTTTCTTAATTTTAAGTCATCTCTCTCAATCTCAATTCAACATACAGTCTTAACCAAAACTATAAGGCACATATTTTTTTATTTATCGGAAAGCTAAAAAATTGATGTATGGCACTTGCTGTGAATTATTCTTTGTTTCAAGAACCCTTTAAACTTATGTATAATATGTTGTATATTAAATTATATGTATAATATGCCGGTAACCAATAAGAAATAATACAGGTAAAAGAATTTCAGATAAATGAAAAAAATATAGGTGCCTTTTACTTTTGGCCAAGGCTGTATATAGATAAAATATATGGATATATGGAAAAATAGAGTAAAAGGTATATATAAATATATAAATATATATATATATATGATGAAGTTATAATACGCGCAAGTTATTGCTTTCCCCGACTTTTCACCGCCGTAATCGCGAGCCGACGTACGCCGAATAATCTACTATGAATGTAATTAATTCAAGACGAGCGTAGAGAGGAGAGGGGGGAAGGTCGTCGCCGTGGCTTCGGCCCTTTAATGTCCCGTACAGGTGTTGCTGATGGCAGACTCAAGCCGCTAATGTATTGACCGTCCTCGGGTACGTCGGATCGCAAAAATTTCACGTGGCAAGAAAAAAAGCGGTGGGCGTCGGTATCGAGGGGACCCGCGAGGGCATTGCGCCCCCGATCGGGGCAATCGATTCTCGCTCAGGCGAGATCCGAGGCTGGTGACGAGTAAAATTGCCGGAAGCGACGTCAGACAATATTTCGCTCGTTAAGGGCCGCGCGCTGCGCGCCCAGGAAAGGCGGGCGGAGGAAGTGGAAGAGATATTAAAAGTAAGGCACGATGGGCGAACTTATCTCATTAGAACAGCTTGTAAAGCCAATCTCCGTGCAGCTCTCGTCCCAACGTCGGGTTACACACAACTTTCAACGGCGATTGAGAGTTCGAACTTGTCCCTTTCGTGACTGGTAGACGTGCCCTACCTCTCCCTCCCTTACCCTCCCCTCTCGTCTCCACTCGTTACTCTCTATCGGGGAAATTCGAGAATAAGAAAAAAAAAGGTGCCCGATCATGGTCAATCTTTCGTTATCTCGAGTCAACTAGATAATTCGCTGCGGAACTGCGCTACGATATCTGTACGGTCAAACCGCGGCATTAGTAGTTCGGTTATTGCAGAATGAAATTGCATTTAAAAAGGATGTAGAAGATCTTCCCTCCCCCTCTTTCCTGCCTCATCTCTTTCTTGAGAGAAGCGGCATCCATAAGGGTAAATGAAAAAATTTGAAACGCATAACAAAATTACAAACTTCTTCAAAAGTCATTCGCGGGAATCACTTGCGTATGCGGGATCATCAGGATGTGCATCGCGCGGTGCTCGTCACGATCAACGGATAAATCGAACCGGCTCTGCAGATATTAAAGTATGCTAAAAAAATCTATATCTCCACCTGTGCCCTTAATGCACTCATATGTATGTGTAGAATATTCTAATGTGATTTCTGATTCATAATGCATCTGCAAAGAACGTGGACGCGAGAAGAGAGACGGTAGCGCAATGTTATATATATAATACACATGTAAATATATATATATATATATATATACACACTCCCCGGTCACATACATAATATAATAATGTATTCTTCTCAAAATCATATTCCGCGAAATTCACTTATCAAAAATTCTTCTCCGCTCATGGAAATACATATACAAAGCTTGTACAAAATGTAAATGGCAAGACTTCATATTACGAGCTGTCAATACTTACTAAAATAATAATAATAATTTTTAATAAATTTGAATTTAATTAATTTAAATTGAATTATTTAATTTTTAACAAAATTTTAATTATAGATAATTATACAGCTAAATGTTAATAATTTCATGCACAACACGTATGTATTTTTCGCTCATTTACTTCAATTATTAAATTAATCATTTTTTATTATAATCATAACCAAAAGATTATCTTTATCTTTTTGTAGTGACTAAAAATGTTACATTATTCATAATGTTGAGTTATTAGAATCATTTTTGGTCTCAAAGCGGGATATTTGCGCTGAACGCCGATAAAATGAAAAAGACCGTACAAACGATATTCGTTAAGCCTGGAGGAACGTTGTGAAAACGATAGCATAGGCACGATGCTGGCAAAACGCAATTTTGATCAGAAAGCGGATTTAAATATTTCTACGAATTTACATTCTGCTTCAAAACGCTGCATCATTGCCTGAATCGATGAGATTTACCGTTTTCCGTGAAAGGCGTGGCGGATTGTACGAATACAAATATTTCCATACGTTTTTTTTTTATATTATTTTGATCCGCTCTATTTGAACGAATCCGGTTTAATAAGCACTCGCCGACTCTTTGTAGATGATTAATCTCACATGAAAGAGTGTAACGTGCGAGAGATCTATCATCAAATTGTGCTTGATCCAAATCCGCTTGTGTACACAATGTAATCCTTTCTCTCAAAGCGCGACGAGCTTTCAATCGGTATAATTATCATTAGACGATAATGAATAGTTCCCAGACTAGAGATCAAAATACTTTAAAGCTTTTGAGGATACAAGAATTTCACCTAATAACATTTCTCGGTTGCATACTTGTTTTATTTATGAAATCGTCACAGCCAGCTGCAAACAAACATACGGATACAAATGCACATGTAAATTTATAATGAACTACAAAGCAAAGAATTCATCTTCACGATTTTTATCAGTTTATGAATATCTAATTCCGTATTTTCCAAGGGGAGCAATCGCGTTTTTAAATAGGGGATGTTAAATCTATGACCTACATACTAGGCACGTTTGAGAGTCGTAAGACATAATTAAGGGGCGCGAGGGATAGTGCCGAAATGAAGATTAATGCAAACAAAATGGTACATTGCTAATACGTATATCGAGGCATTATGTTATAAATTAGCTATTGTGGCGCGATCGCACGTGTGGATGTAGCTAACTGACGAAGGATAATTTAGCTTAGCCGCGTTCAGCAGAATATCCGCGAGAATCGCCAGAGGCATAGCAAAATGCCCTTTC
Organism: Aphaenogaster floridana; assembly: GCA_003063835.1. NCBI lineage: Eukaryota > Metazoa > Arthropoda > Insecta > Hymenoptera > Formicidae > Aphaenogaster > Aphaenogaster floridana. Next base: position 1,005,239 of record NJRP01000040.1, on the reverse strand, counting down.
TAATTAGCATGTCGGCCCATGTGGAAATTATGCCCGATTTGTCGGCGATTTGACGTGTTGCGGAAGGCTACGAGATACACATTTCGCGTCAGCACTGACCTCCTTGTTTGTATTCCTTTCAATCGAATAATTGTGTGACGGCCAAAATAGACGGACGCAACTGTTTGTCTTAGAGATTGATCGTCTAAGTGTAATATACATTTCAAGAAAGTAGCTATGATACACTTAGCTGTTAAAATGACAAATAAAGAATTGTTGGCGTATACACGCGATAACAAATTGCCGATTGCAGGCGCGGGCGCCGATTGTCGTGAATTTGAAAAACAATTAGTGAATTGTGGTCCGCACCGACACCACCTCTATTTGAGCGTGCCCTCCACAAATGTTCCGCCGATCTCGTAGCGGTCATCGCACACGTATCCAAATTCATTTGCATATACGGAAAATGGTGGATAGAAACCGCGAAAATTTCGTGATGCGGTTTCACGCGAATATAATGGACCGGCGCCTAAAAAAAAGGCGCGGTGACGTAACGCTAGACGAATATTCGTTCGAGCGTACCATATTGGTATGTATAGAAAGGCGCCGATAGTATGTATATTTCAGCCAATAATATGAGACTGTAGACCATGTCACAGCGGAATACAGGCCTGCACACAGTTGTTATTGTAATGTATAATAAAAAGATCTTTACAAGGTACTACGCCACAACAAATAATCCGCAACTTTTCCCAAAATATCTAACGTCTCATCGAACATCTCGTCGCAATATGTGATAGTGATGCATAATTCATATTTCCATTTCATGTAATTTTACACCTCGCATCGAGTGCGACGCGTTGTGCGAGATGATTTTTGCACCCCAGAAAATATACGAGTGCCAATTTTATTCGCCTCAAAATTCTTTTGATATGTACATAGTATAGTTTTGTTATATTTCTGATATTTCTTTTTACCTTTTTCGAAGCAAATTAATAACTACTTTTAAATTCTATATTTGCATATTAGACATAGGACTTGAATTACGTGACATACATTTTGAAAAATAATGCAATATTTTTACAATGTAAAAATATTGCTATATCTTTCTTAATATATATATGCATATACGTGCATATACATATATATATATATATATATATATATATATATATATACATCATATACATAATATATTACCTGACTGTAATGATAGCTCATCTGGTTGATCTGGTGAATATGGGTACTTGGCCATCACTTGCGGACAGTCCCAAGATTCATACAACGTTTCTCCAACTAAACCACGTTTGGGCGGCGAGACAGTCTCCAATCATCGTTCTCGTTCTGTATTATTCTCGCACGACAAGTTGTACTCTATGTGGCGGCCGCAATGGTTTTCCAGAAAAGTCAGTATCATACCATTCCGTCCGGCAAATGGCAATTCTTCGGAAGCTGATTCTAGGACCAGAAGATTCCGTTTGCACGCGTCTATGACGGTATAGCACTCGTCAAGAGCACTGCAAAGTATTTCATTTTAAACTTTGTTCTCATCAATGAAAAAACTTATTCGAAAGAAGAAACATAGAAAATGTATTAATTACATCATTATATATTTATTATCATTATGATGTTTTTTTATATGTATATCTTCAATATACTATAACATTTGAGTTTTATTTAAAACTGTATTTTTATTATCATCCGAGATCTCAATTATCCATGCGGATGATGATCGTAGAAAAAAAATGCAGTTTTAGTAATTAATGTACGGCGATATATTATTGCGTCGTAAATATGTATGCTTATTTATGAAGTATTTGTAAGTATTAACAAGAAGAAGAACATAAGACCCCACCAAACTCGACCCCACCAAACTCGACCCCACCAAACTCGACCCCACCAAACTCGACTCCACCAAACTCGACTCGACCAAACTCGACCCCACCAAACTCGACAATTATAACGTTTAAATAATTCATACTCAGATCACATTTTAGTTTCGTCAATGAATTCCCTGATTTTGTTTCGCCCTTCTTTGTTGTATTACACTGTTGCTGAGTGCTAAAAGACGGTGTCGTTGCTTCAGATTTCGCGCACGCACGTGCTCCGATGCAACCTCCTTCGTATGATTCGCTGGAAACCATCCTTGCTCGCCGTCTAATAATTTTTCACCATGATCCCAACCATCTGCCATTTTCCTCAATACATTTATCACGTCTCCTGAAAAACAATACTTGATAAATTTACCAAAATCACGTTTTTTTATTACAAGATATTTTAGAAATATAATTATTGAGAAATTGAGAAATATAATTATTATTGAATTGTTGACCACTGCAAAAGAAAGCATCTACTCACAACATCTAACTCTTTTTTGAAGAATTAGATGTTGTGAGTAAGGATATCTGAGTTTTAAATTATTTTTAATTATATACTTTATAAATATTTAATTTGGATGTTTTTGAAACTTGTACAAGATAATAATTTCTTGTTAAGAAAAAATTATTGCTAAATTTTTTTCTAAAAATCGAAACTTTTCTATTAATAATATCTATTCGATAATATATGGAACATTATTTATAAAAAGTATTGCATAAACATACATATATATATTAGGGTGTTTAAAAAAATTTTTTTTCTTTTCACCCGCATTCCAGCTAAAAAGTTAGCTAGTGGGGAGATAATAATTACCCTAAAATGCCAACTTCAATAGATTTTATTTAGTGGTTCCACATTCGCCTTGAAATTTTCCCATTTAAATAACATGGGGAATTCGGTTTTTTCTCAATAAATTCGACTTATCAAAATCAATTAAAACAATTCAAAATTCAGTCTCAGTAGTTACTGTAGACCGTGTTGATAACTGCTAAAACAAAGTAAACTAAGAACGTAGTGGAATAATAAATAAAAAAGGGCGGTTTTTTGCATATTTTCAATTTTTATCTTTTTTTAAACATAAATAATACAATTATTATTTGAACGGCTATTTTTCATCTTTTAGCTTAGGAAAAGAGCAAAAAATTTGCCGTGCGACTTTCTCAATTTAGATCCTGCACAGAGAGAGAGTGGTCTAGTAATGGTGATTTCCAAAATTGCGTTGAGTTTTTTAAAAGTTTACAAGTCGTTAATGACATTGCTGAGCGC
>NJRP01000040.1:960822-1001365 GCA_003063835.1 Aphaenogaster floridana | reverse complement strand
GTGTGTGTGTGTGTGTGTGTGTGTGTGTGTGTGTGTGTGTGTATACATATACATATAAAAAATATATATACATACACATATAAAAGAAATTTTTAATGCGAAGAGCGGATTCAACACGCACCCTGTCACTCCCAGGATATAGCCCACGGCTAACATCCATGTCGTGTCGACCAATATATTCCGCGTATTTCCACTGACGATTATTTTACACGTCAGAAAAATCTGTATCTGATAATCGATACATAACAATGTTGATCCATCCTCAACTCGATATCAATCTGATCTGATTTAACAACATATGTCGGCTTACCCTGGCATCGAGCCGTTTTAAATTGTTTTAACTATGGCTCCAGATTGGGGTATTACGCAAATTTAATAAACGAAGTTTATTCCGTATACGCGTAACAATCAATCTGATCTTGTGCAAGCAAATAATATAGGGTATCGTGTAAAAAAATTGAAGAATTGGGAGTATGTATATGTAAAATTTACAGGCGACGTAAAATAAAGATTAGAAATTAATGCAAAGATTAAAATAACTGACAGTGTAAATTATGGGGCAAATTTATATAATAGGGCAATATTGATATAATATGAGAAAGAGTAATGTCCATTGCGGCGAAGCAATAATATAGGATATAATAATAGAACAATATAGGATAAACTTTATAGCAAGAAGGAAGAAAAGGCTAATTGTAAGATAAATCAGGGGTGAAAAGAAAAATACATACTAAGACTTGAATATTAAGTCTTCCAAATTCTTCGACTTTTTAAAAATTATCTTATACTATATATATATATTCTATATATGTGAGATATGTCAAAAAATTCCATGCTTAAAAAGTGACGTACACGTTAATATTGAACGACTTATTGTTAGCAGGATTTTATTTTATCATACGACACCAAGCTTTATCTTGATTTTGTCTGTTTCTAAAAATTTCGAATTTTCTTTAGCGATTGTGCAAACTGTGTACAATATTATAAATCGCATATCCGTGGTAAAATCAGATGCATTTTTACATCAAATATCTTCTCTCTCCTTCTTCTTGTTCGTTTATATACGCGCGTAATAATCACGGCTTTAACATTTCCCGGATTTTCGGATGCGAAAATAATAGAGTGCGAGCAAAATCAATCGTGAAATATAACGTGTAGACGCCGAATAAATTGAAACATTATCCGAAATGTATTAATATCACGCGCGTCCGCGGAACACTTGGATTTGCGTTCCCGCGTTACCGCGGAGTAACTTATGTTTCGCTACTGCCTGGGAATTAATTAAAATAGTCATCTATATATACAAATGCGCACACGCACATGCTATTGTATCTCTCCAAAACATTATACGCGAGTGTCCCAGAAAACACGTATGTGTCATTTAGACGCAATCAGCCGGATACGCTGCGACAGCAATGCAAGGGACGTGATATAATTTTCAAGAGCATCGTTTTACTTTTTACATGCCGGAGACTGTGAAAGATATTAGCCTAATTTATTATTTAATATAAACAATATTAAGAAAATAGAAATTAAATGTCTTTTTTGTGAACTTAATTTTAGAAAAAAATCTACGAAGGATTTAAAAAATCATCAAATCAGTAGAAAAAGAAAAGCATAAGTCAGACTCGAGTTTCTCTCACAGACTCGAAATAAAACACCTTAATTGACCATTGTTATATCGATTTTAAGAGAAATTAGTCGTAGACGCAAAAATTCGAAGATGTTCGTCTACGTAAAGCATGCGGAAAATGTCAGGCGCGTGCCGAAACTTTCCATCGCCTTTCCAAGGCATCCAATAAATATCTTGGGATAAGTAAATCCGTTAATAATCTCGTGATTTAATACGCTTACGACAATTAAGTCACGATAAGCTCATTACTTGTAAAATCCCGCGATGACATTGTGCGCAGGCACAAGTAGCATTTTAATGAAATATTATGTCGTTAAAAGGACAAGAATGGACGTTTGTGACAGCAACGAAAAAGTCGTAGAATGCGTAAACCACTTTATAATAGCGCGCGCGCATACAATTAGTCGCGGATCTCTAATTTACACGTTTACGCAATTCAACGCGCGATAATTAATTGCTTTAAATCCGTGATAATTTACGCCGCCACATTTCGAAACAACGACCGTTCTACATGATTGAAAATAGGGAAAAGGCGTCCACTATTAAAATATACAACAAATTGTTTGCCAATTTATTTTCTTTTGTAATATAAAGCGATAGAATAATACTTACAAATTAAAAGAGAAACACAGGATAAAAAATATACAATTACATGCACATATGCGCGCACTTATTTATACGTATAGATTTATATGTATATACATATATGTGTATTTATATATGTATTTATATATATATTACAACTACATGGACATTTTTTTATATATGTATTTATATATATTACAACTACATGGACATTTTGTTAAATGCAAAATAAAACATTTTTTAAAATTACAATAACATTACGTTAATTTACATTAAATATAAAAAATGAAAAGCTATAATAACATAATTCCTTTAAATAAAAATTTAGTCCTTTACATTCATAAATTAATTCATATTTTATGTAATTACAGATTAATTATAGAAGAACAAGTGTGCATTGAACATACATTAATTCTTGCAAATTATACTGTAACACATGAAATTGCTATGTTCAGCCTATTTAACAATGTCATGTATGGTGATTTTGATAATGATCAAGATTTCGACACGTACTAATTAGAAATAAAACTTCCCTTGTAAATGAAAGCACGAGGGAAAATCACAGAGGGAAGCAATTATTCGCAAATCACTGATACACAATTTTGCATCGAGTCTCAATGCGCATTATGTTTCCCAAAAGGATTACGTACGTTCCGACAACGAATCCGAATTAATTAATCTGGCTAATTCGCGAGGCGCAATACGAGGCCAAATGGTGTCGAAACAGAAAGATTTATTTTCAGCGCGCATCGCGAGAACGGAAGGGCAATCACCATCGTGATAATTGAATTTTTATAATGATAGAAATTCTGTCCTTTCTCTCGCTCGTCGAATGAGCGTTTATTTGCCGACGCGTTTTATATAATATATACAAATGATTCGCGCTTTCGGTAAAGAATCCATCTCCCCATTTTCTAAATTAAACTCCATCTCATATATTATTTTTTACTGCAACGGAAAACAAATTTTTTTTCTTTCCCTTTCTCTTTTTTTTCGTCGATTTTGCAACCGACGTTCATGTGTCTTCTTTAAATCACGATGCGGTCGGGTATTCGTGAAAAATGTTTGTATCTATCAGCGTTTATCTATGATTGATAAATTTCGATCCGGTGCGTAACGACACGAAGCACAATGCGGCAGTCCGACGATGATACGTATATAGAAAAAAAAGAGAGGAAGATACGAGGCTGGATGCCTCGGGACGCTACGAGGGGAGAGGAATACGAGCCATCGAAAACGGACTATTGGTCCAGTGGTACAATTCGTGCGCTTTTTCTCACGGTTATATACATGTGTGCGCAGCAAATCGAAATTCTATCTCTCGACGTTGCGCAGGAGGGAGCAGAAAGTGGTGGATCGGTAGAGAGTGCATGCGAACATCGTATTCGATGGCGATACCTGGCCTCGTATGTACATAAACGAGCCGTGCGTGCGTGTGCATGCTTGCGTGGTACGTATATGCGCATGTTTGGTGCTGCAACTGAAACCAAATTCGACTGCAGAGAGGCTAAAGGGCTTTTTTATATGTTGCAAACCAACCGTATGCGTGGCGCGAAATAAACGATAGTATGTGAGCTGCATTTCCTTTCCTCCCGCATAGAGCAGAGGTGCAAGTATGCGGAGTCTGTTGTCCCGCTACAGAGGGATCGGTGAATTTGTAACAATCCTTGTTTAAACGAGGATAATGAACTGTGGTACGACTAGGGTTGCCATCTTTTCCCCGGACACCGTCCTTTTTTTAGGGCGTCCGGAGACGTCCGGGCGGATTTTTCGAATGTGTCCGGGGTAATTATGAATGTCCGGGGCTTAAGGTTTAAGAAAATTTCTAAATATTTTGCATTTTAGATTTAATTAACCACATATTCAATCATTTCAATTTACTGATAAAAACTAATAGTTTTGTGCTGATTTGGTTCTTTAATATATTTGATAATTATATATTATTTTATTGATATTTTAAAGATACCAATGTGGCAATGTAGTACGTAGGTATAAGTACAATAAGATAGATACCTAATAATAAAACTTCTTTTAAATTAAAAACATGTTTAATTTATGCATTTTACTCTAAGTACTATTAAAAATGAGATATAAAATAATTAATCATTTATTGTTTATTATAACCAATTTGCTAACCTATTTTCGCATTTTTGTATGCGTCCGAGGTTGCAACCGAAATGTCCGGAATTTTTGGCTTATAAGTCCTAGTTTTGAAAATTTTATGGCAACCCTAGGTACGACAGACGATCGATGATTTCTATTTTCGAAGAATTCGTATTTTTATCGGCACTCTTCTATGCGGCATCCGCCTTTAGCGTTATTAATCGTTATTACGTTAATTAGTGAAGAAGACGCTCGTTATCTTAGCGATATTTCGTAAAAATCTATGTCGCGTTATCGTATACTACGATATTCTACGATTTCGAAATCGTGCAATTGACATCAAAATAAGCTCAAAATTAAAATAGTAAATTAGAGATCGCAAATATAATTTTTCTCCTAAACGATCCTTCAGCGAGATATATGCGAGCAGGATTCAAGAAGCGTGAAAAATGTACGTATATATTTCACCTCAGCCCGTGGTGAATACCAGGGTGCATAATTATCGGTCTACCTCGCAACGGTGATTTTTACGTAGGGTACAAAATCAGACATCCGACGATGTCGTATTTCCGCCTCGGACATTTTTCTATACGATATCGCCACACGATATTTCATTTTTAATCGTCGACAGTACGACGTCGAATCGGGTCAATCGGCTTTTCTTTCTAGCGGCGTTTCACTCTGCCGTGACGTTCAATTTCCTTCGTGTAGTCGTTATCGCTGTATTCAAAAGACGAGCATGTACATGTACCATCGTGGCGACATGTATGGAAAGCTACGCGCGTGTATGCGGACACGATATTGACACGTCGGTCACCTGGTAAAAAAAAAAACTCAGCCGGCCAAAGGTAAAGATCTCCCATGCACGCAGCTAATGTACACTTAATATATTAATATTTTATGATTTCTCATGAATAATTGCAAACTATGGCACAATAAAGAAATGACAATCAAGATATTTACATAATATGCAAAGTTATTCTCGTTAAATATTAATTTAATCAAAATCAACATTTAAAAGTTTCAGACATATGTTTTCTGTCATATATTTTCAATTAATTTATTAATTGAAAATTTGTCATAGATTGTTTATATATTAACACATACGAATGTCATGCGAGAACGTTTCGAATCTTGTTTTTCTGCTTTATTTTTATATAAATTATGAAAAAATATTCTAATTACTGTTCCAGTTCTACAGTTAGTGCGGAACTATCAAAGTTTGTTTCATAATGTGTCACGCCGTCTATAGTTTAACCGTTAACCTCATTTTTATTAAAAAAAAGTGATAATATTACACTGTAAAAAAAGTATGTAAAATTACAGGAACAAGTGTAAAAATTATATGTAAATAAATGTAAAAGTCACATTATTTATAACGGAAACGTAACAAAATCATGTATTTTTACAACAATTATTATTGTGAAAATATGTGATTTTATAAGTTCCCATCATAAATAATGAAGTAATATTACATCTTTTTTTTACAGTGTACCTCTTGATTTTAAACTTTTTTAGTATCAAGTTAATAATTTAAATTGATATCTGCGTAAGCATATATGTAACAATAATACACAGGATTACACATATCATAATTTATTCAAATATAAAACCTATGAGAACCTGTTAGAAAATCTCGATGAAAAAAATAAAAGGGAAGATTTATAGCAGATGGAAATAATTCACGTATCGCGATCTTGTTCAAATCATTGAAAAAGTATGACAGGTTATAAATTTTCGAAAAATAGTTGAAAATTTTGAGCGGATGCGTTAGAATATCGGAGTATTTAGAATATCAGTGTCAAATACATCAGGATCAATTGTACAAGAATAGATTTTTATATTCGATGAGTATCGCAGGTTCTTCAATCTTACATATTTGGGAGGAAAAGCGAGACAGTCTGGAAAGCGTTAAGAGAGGATCTTTCTATGATATCAAAAATGACGACAACGACTATCGGTGGTAACCGTGCCGGGGTGCAGAGTGCGAGTGACAGTGTTCCCTATAAATTTGCAAGAGGAGACTTTCGTATTCGCCTCGTAGCTTATCTCGCGACGCGAGATGCCGACGAGCCGTGCTTCGTGCTCCGTGTTCGTACGCCTTATCTCGATCGCAAGATTCGACTAGAAGGGTTTGTACATACGGATGACGTGTGGGTGGCTCATATCGAACTATGCAAAGTTACGTCACGTCGAGAAGAGGAGCAGACGAGGAGCTGGAGGAGTGAAAGAGGGCGGGAGAGGAAGCAACGTGCGAGTATCGGTTCGGTTTCCGATGCTTGTCGCGAAGAAAAGTCTACGAGACTCGAAATAACGATAAATCTTTGCGGTAGACTGCGGCATTCGAAGCTAATTCGCTTCGAATCGATAAACAAGAAATTGTACGTGACATGAATGGCGGATTATACGCCATACGAATGTACGCTTTTTGCCCTTTAATAGGATAATAGAGAGATATGAGATTTCTCTCTACACTTTTAAGCAGCGATTTCAATAGAATCAAGTCAGTTTTATACGCGGATTTGTTTTGATGCGATGTAATTCCTTTGAGAGGCATTGATTTGCGGACCGATTTTACGATTTATCTCTTTCTAAAAAATACTCTTAAAATATTCATCCCTAATATATTTTAATCCTTTATCTATTCTTAAACGATTCTTTAACTATTCTTTTGATGATAATGTAATTGCAAAATCGCCTAATGAGAATTTAATATGTTTGGGGCAAAGGAGAAGAAGCGTGCTGTCGTTTCCTCACTTGTAATCCAAACATAGCCGTACTTAAATGATATTAAAGTTCTTCTGCTTGATAAAAGTTAAGCCAGTCTGAGCGGTGGACGTAGCAATTTCACGCGAATATACGAAAAAAAAGCCTTCATCTTTCGATAAAACAATACTTTTACTCTTGGCTCATCTTGACGCCCTTCCGTGAAGAGATCACACGCAGAAGATCAGTATTAAAAGTTACGAGACAGAAATTCCAGAACAAGTAATCTCCCCGGATGTTATATTTTTTATTAAAATCCCTTCGATTAATTTTTCCTTCAATGCCGTCAGTCTGTCCCGCGGAAAGCCACTGAAGCTTCAACTTGAACTGTGTCCTCTATTATTATTTTTTCTTTTTTCTTTTTAAAACGACTGACAACCGTTATATCATAATTACGATGCCACCTCGCCGGTGAGTAGAGACTCATTATTCTTATTACATAACGATGTTACCTGCCCTCTCTCGTTATCATACTTCCGTCGAAAAGAAGATATCATTCTGTTCCGCATTTCTCTATTCCACAAGTATTTCTCTCTTCCTCTGTATATTGCTCTCCATATATTATATCAGTTGAGAAGTAACGTTACTTGTAACGCCGTTACTGTTACCGTTACTTTTTTATAGTAACAATTTGGTAATGACGTTACATTTTTTCATAACGGTAACGACAATACCAAAGTTGGGAAAGTCATTTTTGAAAAAGTAATTTGTTACCGTTACTGTTGAAAAAAGTAACTCGTTACTTAATTCAATGAGTAAACAGTAACGGTAACAAATTACTTTTTCAAAAATGACTTTCCCAACTCTGGTATTGTCGTTACCGTTATGAAAAAATGTAACGTCATTACCAAATCGTTACTATAAAAAAGTAACAGTAACCGCTTTATAAGTTACTTAACGCGTTACTTCCCAATTCTATATTATATACACGAAAAGAATGGTTTTGCTGAAATGTCTAAAAATTTAACCAGATACAGATTTGAAAATAATTTTGTTGGACCACCAAAATAATTATGTAGAGCGCCCCAAAATAGTTGCAAAAATATCGAAACTTTTTGCGGTATTATCATCATGCTTAAGCGTCCCACATAATTACTTTTGATGGTCTAATGAAATTATTTTCAGATTTGTGTTAGGCCAAATTTTTAGATATTTTAGTAAAATCGTTCTTTCCGTGTATACTGCTCTCTCTTTATACTATACTTCTTGTATACTATGTAGTATAAATCTGTTTATTAAGATCAGTTACTAGAGGGAGAAAAAGAAAAGTAAGAAATGTGAACGTCTATCAGAACAACTACAAATATGGTATGATTCTATGTCTTATATTTTTATTTCCAATACTTACTTTTCCTTCCCTTGCTTCCATCCGTCGGTGTAGCTATCGTCGCGTTCTTATGGCCTTGGGCACTTCTCGAGATGCGCTAAATAGCAGCCAGGATAAAAACTTCGCGATCTCGATACCGCAATTCCTAATCCTTTTGGAAAGAAGATTTCAGCCACTGAAAAAAAAACGAAACGAATCTTAAAGTAAGAGCGGATAATCTATTTCATGAATAAACATTAGTTTATAATTTATAATTCACAATTTTCAATTCCACATCGTGGATTAGAACACACTCGGCTTATATCAATTATTGATTCTTGATTAAAATTGAAAAACATTTGGACGCTAATCTGAAAAGGTGCATATATCTCTCCAAATATATTATAAATATAGTACGATTTAATATAATATAATATATAATTTGATATTATATACGATATACGATTTAATGTAACATATAATATGATTTGCCAAATGTGCATCTCGCGTTTTCATTCCAGTAAACAATTTGAACTCGATAGGGAACGTAAGCGTCAATAAGAAGAAATTCGAAAGTGGTCTCTTGTAGATTTACGAAGGATTTATTGCTTCTCACACAATCCTACGTACTATTGTTACAGTTCGAAACCGAAATGACTGTTTGCTGGGTTATTCGCACAGTGTAGTCACGGTCCGTGGAGGTAAATTAAAAGATATTCCTGTGAGATATTTTGGTAAGACGTATGGGGTTTTGGAAAATAGGGTGGAAGAATCGGACAAACGCTAGATAATCTGCGCGGACAAAAAGAAAAACTCTCAGAAAAACTCTCAGAAAAACTCACCCTTGAAAGTTCCTTAACATGGTGCGAAGTTATTCCTGCAGGGCAAGAATTGAAAATAATAGCAGAGAGAGAACGTAAACTAAAAATAGTAGTCATAAAATAAGATAAACCTTACATTAAACGTTGTTCGTAATAAAATAATGTAAAAGTAATATATTTCAGGGCACGTATTATGAATCTATTCGGAAATGATTCCGTTCGGAACACGGAAAGGACGGTTTTGCTGAAATATTAAAAAATTTGGCCAGATACAGATCTGAAAAATAATTTTGTTGGATCATCAAAATAATTATGTAAGACGCTTAAAATAATTGCTAGAATATCAAAACTTTTTGCAGCATTATCATTATGTTGGAGTGTCCTACATAATTATTTTAATGATACAACAAAATTATTTTTCAGATCTGTATCTGGGCCAAATTTTTTAATATTTCAGCGAAACCGTTCTTTCCGTGAATAATTCCGAAAAACACAGGACAAAGATAGGAAAACTACAAGGAAACGACAAAGATAAGCATAGGACAAGTGACTATCATTCCGAACGGAATCGTTTCCGAATAAATTCATAATACGTACCCAGGATGGTTTTATTGCGCTAATTTTTGCATTCAGTTTATGCGCGTCATTCATTGTGTCAGCGCAACAAAAATAACTTGAACGACAATTTTGGAGTGTATCGTCGGCGATTCATAGTTATACTTTTGAAATTAAACCAGTTTCTCTCTCTCTCACCTTCCCCCTCCCCCATTCTTTCTCTCTTAACGCACACCGAGAGAAACGTAAGAAGTTTTAGTTTAAAATGCGAAATCCCGATACGCTACAGGCTTAAGCATAATTTATATGTACCATACGTCCTCGGAGGATTGAGCAGAAACACCGAGAAATACCCCCGAGCGAATCCACACCGAAAGCAACGGCGTCCCTGCTTGCAGGGGTAGGTGGATTTTGCCCCCTACCGCCCGGTTTTCTTCGTTCGCTTAGGTTCTTCGTTAGCGGTTTCGAGGGCGAAGTGCCGCGGAGTTAGCTAATTGGTTGAACGCCTCCGGCGGCTACTCCCTGAATCCACGATATATACCAAATCCTTCCGCGACCGCGCCCCCAACTACCCCGTATTTTCTCCTACCCTGACCGAATCCTAGCTCCATTTCGTATCTATATCTCGGTATATCTCGAACGACGTTAGGAGAAAGAAGAGGTGGGGGGAGTGATAGGAGAGCGTACGACTGTATACTTTCCGCGAGATTACGAAATCGCGTTTACGGCGTACGCACGCGAATCTATACGGGAGTCTAGCCGGGAAAAGCCGGAAACGTTTTCGGGGACCCGGAGTTTATCTCGGAAAGTTTTCGCCGGTCGTGTCCGAGGATAAGAACGCGAAATCCGAGATCTCGCGCCGGTGACAATGAGGGAACTCCTCCACTCGATATCCCCCACCGTCGCCAATTTCGCCACTGAGAATTGCCGCAAGATATCGCGAACGATCCTAAGTTGTCGCAGTAACTATCGGGACCATTATCTGCTATAATGCCGATCGTATGGATAACGATGTTTATAAACGTAAAGATCGTTAACTTTATTTGTACGTGCGCCGATGCCGATCCGTGTCTGTCAAAGAGACACGTGGGTGAATATGATGAAAGAAATAGAGGGGTATTTATTTAAGGAGTAACTATTTAAGAGGGGTAGAAAAGTTTACATGCACAAAACCTCGGTAAACTTTGACTCGCTAATGTAGACATAGGAATGAATAAAATACGAAATCCTTTTGTGGGTTATTTATTTACTATAAATAAACAATAGTTTTTTATAACAATAAAAAACTATTTGCAAAGTAAGAAAATATTTACATAAGAAGCTGCTGCAGTCTGACCCATCGCGCAGTGTAAATCGCGCGGAGGTGTAGTTTTGCAGACATTGCGGGTGTGATCTGGTGTGATCTAGTTGACATATTTAATCGAATCAAACGGCATTATGTTTCGGAAGCTTTCCATAGAATAAATTAGAATAAAATAAATCCAGGTAAAAATTAACAAAATGACAGCAAAAAATACAAAAAATCAAAGAAGTAGAGCAGAGGCGTAGCCAGGATTTTATTTCGGGGAGGATTTTTAAAAAATTAAAATCACAGAACAACTCATAACTTTTTAAATTTATATTTTCATATTTGGTTCCAAAATTTAGGGGGGGCATTTATCCCCCTAATTCCCCCCCCCTGGCTACGCCATTAAAGTAGATTGCTTTTTATTGCTATATATTGTAAATAAATAACAGTATATAGTTGACTATAATCAGTTCTGTAGAAAATTTAATGCTGTTTAATTTTTTAAAAAAATATCTCGATATCTTTGTTTGTTCTCGAGTTACTCCTGCAAAACCGTTGAAAAACATGGTTTTGTAAAAATCACGTTTAAAGTTTTGATATAGCTTCTCGGGATAAAATATTTTATTTATATCAATTAAAAGCTGCGGGAAAATACGTGAAAATACTTCTGAACAATCATACTATCCGAAAATGCAAAAAACTGAAAATCAATTTTTTCGATATTTCAAACCTCTCTATCCCCCTTAAATGTAAAATATAACGCAAGAAGAAATTGATATAATTATTTCATGTCAAAATCCTTTGATGTCAAAACCCACTGTAACTGTACAAAAGAAATCATACACGGAAAAAAAAATTTTTCGCTACCATAGCTAATCATGATTGTTAAACTGTGTTTGCTGTCGTAACTATAAATTTCTTAACTACAGCAAAACGGTTTACTGTAGTTTAGAAATTTATATAGTCACGACAGCAATGAAACAGGTATCACACACGGAAAGAACGGTTTTGCTGGAATATCAAAAAATTTGGCCAGATACAGATCTGAAAAATAATTTTGTTGGATCATCAAAATAATTACGTAGGACGCCTAAAATAGTTGCTAGAATATCAAAACTTTTTGCAGCATTATCATTATGTTGGAGTGTCCTACATAATTATTTTGATGATCCAACAAAATTTTTTTTCAGATCTGTATCTGGCCAAACTTTTAAATATTTCAGCAAAACCGTTCTTTCCGTGCAGCTAAGATGTTAGCTGTATATATATAACAACTGAAATTAGCTGCCACACGCAGTTTTTAGCTACGGCAGCTACTTTTTTTTTCCGTGTAGGAGAGCTTTAAACAAAAATGTGATTCGAGGACTGGCATTGATCGCAACCTTCTAACTTTCGGTGTTAAGCATCCCGGGGTAATCGAACCTTGTATTAAAACTCCATTAACCAACATGAAGTCCATTAAAAATTTTTTTAAGGAATTTTTTTCTCATCGATTTGTTACCCCCTCGAATACGTAATACGCCGGGAATATTACATAACTTTGTTATTAAGTCGCCCTAACTTTTTCACTACGCGGGCAAAATTAAGATAAAACCAAGGATAAAACCCCCAGCGGAAAAAATCTACAACTGCGCGAGAAAACGCGCGATTAATGATGCATACAGCATACTGCGTACGCGATCGGGCGGGTTGCGCCAAATATCCCATTTTTATAAAGCGACGATCGCGCGCGTCCATCGGATTCTCCGCGCCCCGTGATGTACGAGGCGGCGCGTAATTTTCGAGCCGCGCCGCTTTTTCGTCACGGCTCATCGTTTCTCATTCGCGCGCGCGTTAGAGTACATCGCGATTTAGCGCGCCGGGCGGGGTAATAAATACGGCAAGTATGCGCGAAGACACGCGGGGCCGGGCGCGACATGTATTTATCGCCGCAAGAATATCGATCGCCCGCGTCGCGGACGGGCGCGATTATTATCGCCGGACGTATGTACGTCGGGCCGGACTCGTCGGGGATTTTCCCGGGGGAGGAACCGCGTTTTCGTTTTAATCGAAATGCGATGCACGCATTCGTGTAATTTCGTAATCACCTCGCGCGCAACGGAGCGACGAGGGCGGCGGGCGGGAGGATGAGGGGTTGGGGTGGAGGAGGAGGAGGAGGAGGGACAACGGTCGGGTGAATTGAAAAACACGGCTACCCCCCTCCCTCCCGCCGCCGGTTCAATCTGACGGATAAAAAACTGGCGGGCGTGTAAAGTTTCGCCGTCGCGAGAATGATGCGATAAACGATCGCGCGCTGCCGCGCACGGGCGCCGAGGGAGAGCCCGGCGTTAACGCGTTTAAACGTTTTTAACGATAATCTGCATAACGCACGACGCGCGCGTCGGACGCGAAAGTTCAAAAGCTCGAAAAGAGGAGGGGGGGGGTGGGGAGGGATTGGACGACGCGGTAACGCGCGCGCTGCGTAACGCGCCGCGTATAATTACCGCGAATTGATTGCCGCGCGGGAATAACCGGGGCCGTTTTATAAATTCAATGCAAATATTCATCGCGCGTTTATATCGCGAGCGGGAGATTGCGGCCGCCAATTAGTCGGATGCGGGGACTTCTGTATTAGTTCTTTTGTACGACTGTAGAGCGGAATCGCGGCTCGCGATGACCGGTGATCGAAACGCAGGAGCTTTTCGCTCCTGCGCCAGGTTTCGAATTTTCGACGTCGCGCGCGAAACAGCGGATCTTACTCCGATTGGATGTCTTTTATTAACCACGATTAAACGCGAACGTGATTAAACGCTGTTCAATACAAAATAACATTTGTTATTTTATATTGAAATACACTCGCGCAACAAAATACACGGTATATAAAATTATAAATAAAATTCTTATCCTGAAATGTTTTTAGCATTTAATTATTACGCTTCATGCACGCATTTACACCAATTTTTAAGTACGTCAATCATATTTCTTTTTCTTTAATAAACACTCGATAATAAACCATACACGGAGAAAATTTTATATTTAAAATTACTATGTATGGCAGTAGCCGTGGACCATCTGGAATTATAAAAATTTTTACTATGTTTTCACAAAAGAGTTTAATAATTATTAATATAATAACATAGTAAAAATTTTTATTTCCAGCAATGGTTTTTGCATAATTATGTACACATCTGCTGCCACACATAGTAATTTTTAATATAAAATTTTCTCCGTGTATAGTGCGTTTTATAAAATTTTTATAAGAACGATAAAAAATTTACAAGAACATTACTTCAACGTAATCCTTTCACCTTTTACCGTCTTTGTCTGTAGATACACAAGCTACTTTAGCTTATTTACTCAAGAAAAAAGTCTTCATTTGAGAAGTGAGCCGCTTATGCACTCGTATCGCTGTTCATATTGTTGAAATTCTCCAGAAATAAGATTCCGAAGAATATCAAAATTTTTTTATTTTTCTAAATATATATATATAAATTCTCTTACTGCGGATATTCAAAAATAATATTTCATAGTAGGAAAACGAAATATTTATAAAAGATTATAATTAAAATTAATATAAAGAGGTCGTAACTTGATGGAAGCATATCCAACGACCAATGACTCGATCAATGATAACATTTTGTGTACCGTCTGCCGACGATAAAAAATGATGATATATGATATATTACCGACTGATGGTAAAATAGAACAATTGAAATAAGATATTTTTCATCATATGTATAACGTAAAAGATATTAATATCATAATCATCTAAAGAAATGTATATAAAAATGACAGAATTTCTACAGTAAATAGAATGAAGAAAAGCAGAGTGAATTAGTTTCTCGATGTCACGACAGAGGACGCTGTGATCCCCGAATACGCTCGCGAGAGGGATAACATTATAGATAAGGACAGACAACCACAGTATCGAATCATTTTCCATGTGGTTCCTGAATTTGGTTTCTGAGTTTTTTTGCAGGTCTGCCGTCGACAGACGACTAGATGTGTTAAAAATCGAGTTAAAAATTAAGAATAAATTACAATTTTTATCAACGCGTTTCGCCTTTGGCTCTCCTTCATTTTCAAATTATTCGCCTGTCCACTCCGACCCCTAGCCCTCCCAGCAACCGCCTTCACGCGTTCAAAGGTAAAAGCGAGGGGGTCAGTTACGCGAAAAGCGTAATAATGCGTGATCGAACAAAGCGGAGCCTGACACGAAACGCGGCGCATGACCACGCGGTGGCACTCCGATAACACGCTCGAATAATAAGGATAGCGCCCGGAGAGGATACAGGGTTGGATACGCACGCGTGAGCCCACGTTCGGGGTCCGTCTTCCGTTTCCAGTCCGGTCACTATGACGCACGATGTGGAACCGAGTCGAGGCACCGTAGACTGCGACGGCTCTATCGCGCTAAAAATTTATTGCAAGTGCATGGCGCCTGTAGTCTCGTTAATTAAACTGACACAAATTTGGCTGTACGATATTTCACCACCCACGTAAATTTTTCCGCGTCAGGCTGAACCCATCGACCACTATGATGACCATGTCGTGATCAACGGACATCAGTATACGCATTAAATAACATCACGCGCGATTTTTATTTAATTTTTATTCTTAGGTCATTATTTTGCACACATACACACACACAAACTAGCAATTAGACTAGTATAAGAATAATTTTTTGGCATAAGCCATTTAAGGAGGTTCTCGTGTTTGATGAAATATAAGACAAGCATATAATACATATATGATACGAAAGTTAATTATATCAACAGTATCTAGAAAAAATTTCATTTTTTTACCGTACCGTTATGAAAACATTTGATTTTAAATGTATAGAATTTTTTACATTACAAATGTATGCAAAATTATGCCGTAGATATTTTTTCTTAATTTGAGAGATTTGTATATAAGAAAAACTTACATGTATATAAAAATCGTTTATAATTACAAAGTAAACATTTAAGTTTGTTCTGGTAAAGTTTTATTTAAAACCGTACAGTTGGAGAGAAATTTATATTAATAAGCACGAACTATTTACACTTGATGTAATAATTTTAAAAAATGATAAATATGATGAAAAATGTTAATTTATCATTTTTTAAGATAATAGTAAATAAATGTCATATTTACATTTAATTACCTGATATTGATATTGTTAGATCAAATGAAGGTCTTATTACTTTTATTTTGTCATTTTAAAAATATTTAACAACATATAAAATTAATAATGATTATGCGTAATGACATTAGCGAATTAAATATTGTTAATAATGTTTCTATATTATTATTTTAATCGTTTTATCACAATTTTGACTAAGAAGTAGCACGAGAACCTCTTCAATTAATTACGCCATTATAATCAACTGTTAAACTTTTAGCTTGGGCGATTTTACTTTTATAGCTTCTCACCATCTCTTCCGTAACGAATACGTGGTTATTTCCGAGAAAGAAAAATAATTCATACGGGCCTTAAACGAATTGACTCTAACTCGCAAATAATTATCAGACTTTTGACTTAACGGACTTACTTTTGCGTAATCGGTCTTACGACTACATAAATTATCGTTGAATGAAAAAAAAAATTCTTAACGGGTTAATTTCGCGTTAACTCGTGGCGTTCCGCGTCCTGGACGCTCACTCTATTTACCGCGCGCACTTTCTTTCCGCGCCGCGTACTCCGCGTCGTCGCGTCGCGCTACTTCTCGGACGCGAGCCCCCCTTTCGCGAGAAGATCCGAATTCTTTCTTTCAGTGAAGGAATCGGCGACCACGAGATTTTTGCGGCTAAGACGGATTTTTAATACAGCCGCATTGCCTCCGCGACTTTCTCCCGTTGCGTATAAACTTACGCCGCCGTGTGTCATATGGTACAATAGCGCAAATATTGTAGTTGTACTCTACGGATCTTTACGACAATAAAAAATTTATCTGCGCGCAGTTTAACACTTACGTCTCAATCATGGTTCTTTATTTATTAACTCCTTGCCTTACAATTTTTCTCATCAATTCACAGAAAAAAATAGCCAAGTTATAGCTTACACTGAGAAAAAAAAATTGTTAACTTGACTAAATTTCTTCAGTTCAAGTATTTATTTATTTAAGTTAAATTTATGAATATTTGAAAAGTAACGTTCAAGTATTATATGTTTAAGTTAAATAAATAAATACTTGAACTGAAGAAATTTTATTTAGTTGAAAAATTTAGTCAAGTTAACAAATTTTTGTTCTCAGTGTACTAATGCAAGTTTAACATTTATAACTAAGCGTTAGTGTAGCAAAGAAAATAGGCTCATAACTGCTTTCAGACGTATTTTCCTTACTATTTTCTCTTAAAATTTTCCTTACGATTTTTCTCATCAATTCACAGAAAAAAATAGACAGCCAAGTTATAGCTTGCTAATGCAAGTTGAACACTTGTAACTTAAGCAAATTTGATAGTGTAGCAAAGAAAATAGGCTCATAACTGCTTTGAGACATGCTTTCCTTACTATTCTATCAAATCTGCTTAATTATAAATGTTGAACTTTGCGTTAGCAAACCATAACTTGGCTGTATCAACTAATCTATTTTTTTCTCGTATTGCACACGTCAGAGTTAACTATTTATTTAAAGTGTCATTGTTTTACTACAAGTCACTTGTGTTTTTTCAGTTTTGACTTGCAATTTGCACTCGTTATTGTAAGGCATGGGATTAAGAAAGAAGATACTGAATATATTTCATATAACTCTATTGTGTGAGAGATGTTTCTATAAGTTTGAGACTTCCATTTGGAATCTGATATTTTATGGACGATCATCCAATAACTTATCGGTAAGTGAAGATTAAACATTGCTTATGAATGACAGAAGTTTCTCAGAAGACGATCGATGGAGAACATTAAATAATAACAGACAGAGCGCAGAGGAAAAGGACTCGAGTGGGTGGAATAGTTCGCCGATTCGACCACGAGAGCGCTGCCTCGTTTGCGTGGAGATACGACCCTTCGAACTCGAAGGCGGCTCATTCAGTCGGTGTTTACCGCCACCAGGTAGATGTGCGCTTTTACATGGCTATGATCGCCGTCAGCTACGTCAGTGACAAGAACTCGTGGGTTTTGTTGAAGCGAGGACGATCGAGGATCGATCATCGAGCGATGTTGCGCGACGCAGTGCGAATCGACGACCGAGTTCTCAGTTATTGAAAAAAAAGAAACGTCTCACTTTGTTAAACAAAAACGTTAAAAAAGAGTTTTACAAAAGATTCGTGTTCTTCCCGCTGAAATTGATTTTTCGCCGCGGAACGTCGGCGAGGCGAGGCGATAGTTCTGGTGAAAGCACCCGGGGATCATTTCGATCGCCCCGCGGACTTTCGCGCTGTTAGGCGCGGTAATAAAATGCGAGCCTCAGGCGTGCTCGCGCCGCTTCAACGGATTTCCGAACGGGAGACTCGCGAGTGAACGTTCCGCGATTACGAGTGATTTGCCCCGATCGATCGTCGATGGCGAAATCTGAGG
Organism: Aphaenogaster floridana; assembly: GCA_003063835.1. Taxonomy (NCBI): domain Eukaryota; kingdom Metazoa; phylum Arthropoda; class Insecta; order Hymenoptera; family Formicidae; genus Aphaenogaster; species Aphaenogaster floridana. Next base: position 982,831 of record NJRP01000040.1, on the reverse strand, counting down.
CAGAGAATGGTGCGTTTATCTGCGAGCGCGATCTCTGACTTGGCGAACGTATAGCGCGGGTGTGTATACGGACCTATATCTCGCCACGCGAATTGTGTTCGATCTTCGGACTGTGCACGTGTTCCCTCACGTGCGTTTACCGCTCGCGCGAGATTCATTCTCCCCGAAGGACACAAGTCGAAAGGATCTCCGCAACCTTGAAAATCCTGACTAATCCTGACTACAGAATCTCTACCAACGTCCGAATCTAATCCCCGCAAATATTCGACCCGCGCACTTTAACATGCCCCGATTTGTAAGCCACCGGATTATCAGTATCCTCACGCCGTAAATCCCCGAGCGTTCTCCAAATCCACGCGTCATTCGATCCGCGCGATCCGTACGCCGGAGGGCAGCCACCCTCGGACGAGTCCTCTCCCCGACAGTCGACGAAGATGCCTTGATCGAGTCGATCGCGAGTACCCTGGTCCAGCAAAGATGACGCCCGATCGCTCGATCCATTTACCGACGTTCCTGCTCGTCGCCTGCGTTCTCCGCGCCTTCGTCCTCGGCGAGCAGAAATTTATCGAGAAGCCGGCAAGCTATCAGGAAGTGTCGTCCGGTGACGATGTGCAGCTGCGTTGCACGGTGGAGGACAAGGGTGGCCAGTGCATCTGGCAGAAGGACCGGAGGCCGGTGGGCATGCATCCGGATAAGTACGAATGGGCGAATGGCCGCGGCGGCGGCGACTGCACCCTTATGATAAGAAGGGCCAGTTTGTACTTCGACGACGGGCAGTGGGAGTGCCAGGTCACATCCAGCGACTTCACCCGTCAGGACGCGCTTTCGTCCGAGCAGTCCAGGCTGCTCGTAAGGGGTGAGAACCCGATTTAATTCCGTTCACCTTCGACGGGACGTTGTACCTTTTAAATTTATCAGTTTTGTTCTTAAATTTATCGCGTGTTTTTCTTACTAGTAAACAGGAAAAAAATGAATATTGTATCCTAAATAATAAATATGATGAATTTAAATGAAATATTTTATAGTTATTGTACAACTATTGTGTAACTATTATGTAAAATAATTATATGCATGATCTACATTTGCGGGGTATATTTAGAGTTGAACACAAAGACAGTGCAAATAAAATTATTATGGGAAAGTATTTAGCACTTTTGTACTCGCGTATAAAAATTTATTTTCTACATTGCTTGCGCATGATTAATGCACTTTTATATTTTAATATAGTTTATGCAATACATTGGCATGTCCAAGTGCAATCTCGAATAATTCGTTAAAGCGCATTAAATCGTTTGGAAGGATCGTTAATATTCCGCGAACATTGACCTCGAGTGATGCAAGAAAAACACACAAAGCAGCCGTTATGCTCTACTTTCCTGCAATTTTGCAATATCCGTGTTAATGGAAATTTGGTCGAGAGTGGCTCAATCGGCCCCTTTTAGCTATTCCCTGTGTGAGGGCATGTAACGATAAGATCGCGGTCATAACTAATCATCCGACCGAAAAGGAAGCAGAACCGGGGTAACCAAACCCAAACATAACAATTTCTGTCTCGCTCTATCTTATCTAAAATGCACCCTAATGCGTGTTCCAGTAAAACCCAGGAAACCTCAAATGGAATACGGGGGGAGCATTCTGGGCGCTAACCTAACGCTGAAGGAGGGGCAGGAAGCAATGATTTCCTGCGTTTCGAGATACGGAAATCCACCCGCTGTCATTAAGTGGTAAGCTGACATTTTGTCCTTAAATGCTCTCGAACTTGCGTACTGCGTCCGCGGTGAAATTACGCTGATAACGTAAAAACAAAAAAAAGAAAGAAACGATTTAAAAATTGAAAGAGATAAAAAAATATGATAACTGAAAGATGATGTGTATTGAAAAGGTTCTACCGAAATTTCTGATAAGATTTAATGCGACATAGGTGAATTAATGTTCCGCTTTACCCTCTTTGTGAGTTTACGCACTTACGTTAATCACGAAGGTAAGTACGCGTGATAATGTCTCACCAAGAAGTATTCTAGCATGACGCCGATAGAAAGGAATGATAGAAAAAAAATGTTGAAAGGTTTAAAGTTTATACCAGATAATTACGAATGGGTCCGTTTGTCTCAGACGAACTTTTACCTGAGACAGGGCGATTAGCAGTTTAAACATTTCTACTTTTGGGCGCAATCGGATGACTATCGGAATGCTGGCCGTGCTTGCCGATCTTGATGGGACGAAATCTGGGTAACAGGTTAAAAGAGTATGGGATAATTTATACCCTTTTACGGGTAAATTCTTAAATAAACGTAGCGAGAAGAAAAAGACAAAAACGTCCTTAAAATAAATATTTTCCTTAAACGTGAACTTCTCTATAATATAACTCAAACCATTCCCGTAATCCAGGCTTATAATTTATTTTTCAAAAAATGTTTAAAAGATCTCGGAGATTATATAAAGAATATTTATCTTTCCCAGGAACAGTGCACATCCACACAAAAAAAATTTTTTTTTTTTCATAAACCTTGCCCCGAAGAAGGTCCATTAGCTCTCGGCGTCGGACATCGGTCCCGGAGCGATCCTCGAATATTTACCGATACGATATCGCAATAACGATATCCGTTGTGGCCGTTTCATGGCCGAACTGATCGCTAGGAGGTCCGAGATAATCGCTTTCGAATCGCGTTCTGCGACGCGACGACGCCTCGTCGGCAGGCTAAGTAGCGCGCTTTATGCACATTCCTGCGTTACACGCCTGCACTTGTTTTCTTACCTCGCAGAAAATACGGCCGTTTTCAGACTTCGAGGCATCACGGCGCGGCGCGGCGCGGCGGTTCGTACGCGGCGCGCTGATCCGAGAGCCGGTCTGGTGCAAGAAGCCGTGACGTTATGTTTATGCAGGAAAGGGCCTGCGCGCGGAGGGATCGTCGTTTTGGTTTACGGTCCGCTGAATTTAGCCGCGCCTTATCTACGTTCTTATGCGATGTAAAACATCTGTTCCTCAGGATGGCACGCGCTTCTTTTGGAGGCTTATGCCCCCCGCCCGTTCCCAGCGGGGGAGAGCGAGAGGGAAGAGCCAGCGGGTGTAATTTAAGCTCGGAACGGTGGCATGTGTAGCCAGTGTAGCTCCTTCGCGAGAAAGGGGGGACCCATTGATGAATGGGCCTTTTGAGAAAAGCTAAGTTTCCGATGCGACAGCTTGGCCGTTACCCCGTCTCGTGTAGTGTGTAACTTCTCGGAACACATGTAAATACGTTTGAAAGCCGTTCTAGTCTCTCACAAGCCTCTCCTTTGTACGTCTCTTAAACCCTCGCGTCCGGGTGGGTCCGATTGTAATTTAGCTTCTTTATTTTACTGCGTCGGAGTTACGACCTCTTACTTTTGCACGTTTACGTGGAAGACATCGGCGATCGAATTGTACTTCGGTAGAGGCGCCCGTAACCATTCGCGTTCCCACGCATTTATTTTAGGGTCACGGTACTAATGAAGAATTTCGTCCGGTTGAGACTTGGTCTGAAACAATATCGGCCGCGCATTCTTTTACGACCGATAATAGCCACGCGGTTTAATGATCCCTGCCCCAGTGTTCTTTTTCTTCGCGTTGCGGACACGGCTATGCCGAGTATAATTATGTAGATTATAGCCATAGAAACCGAGAAACTGGCCGCGAGCGTAGTCCCGCCGCCGCAGCCGCCGCGCCTGTGAATCACGCTAGAAAAGGGTACGGACCCTCTCGGCGGTGCTCTTCTTTTTTTTTCTGGGAGGAAGGCCGGCTCGTTTAGCGGAAACTGATGGATTTATGCGAATCATCTCGCGGAAACGATACTGCACACGGAACTGTACCGTCCTGGTCTAATCGCGAGCATCCAGCTTCCGTTCGCGCGTCTTTGCGTAACACAGTATATATCGAACTTGCACAGCTGGAAAATTTGTGTTAAATTTAACACATTTCACGTGTCCCAAATGGTCCACTCAAATTTTTGTGTTAATTTAAGATAAATATGTTAGAAAGTGACACAAATATTATGTAAAGATTAACACAAAAATGTAACACTTTGATACAATTTGGAAACAAATTGTGGCAGGATATTTCTTCAGTAAAATTAATATTTATATGTTAAAAATTAACATGTACATTTTATTCATTTATCTTAGAATTTACGTTTTTAAACTACATTATTTTTATGTTATTTGTTCACTTACTCATAAATTATGTTATTTTAGTACTAAGAAATGTTGAATATCAATTTAACATAAAATATTCAAATAACATAATCATATTATGTTAAATTAACACTCGGGTATGTTAAAAATTCAACACAAATTTTAGCAAGGACCGGTTTTAATGCAAGTACAAAATGTTTCTTACTGTATAGAATGTATATAATATTTTAATATCATATTATATCATTTTAGATAAATGATATGATTTATGATTCACAGTTCTAAGTGCAGGATTTGATGCTTGCATTTTTCATAGTATGCATTTTTTACGAGATATTAGTGATATTTTTAAAATAGAGAATCATATCATTTTAGATAAATAAATTTTCTTTTAATAAATGAATCTTTTACAAGATATTTTTATATTTTACGTTAAAAAATATGCCAGAATAGAATATATATAATATTTTAATTGACTTTTCACGAGTTTAATACTTCATGTATAAAATGATTAGAAAAAGGTATTGTTCCATAAAAAAATAACATTTACATCTTTTAAAAAATTGCGTATGTTACATCTCTTTTCAAAATTGTGAAACTTTTATTTGAAAAATATTTTTTTAGCAATGTTTTATTTCCGATGTATTTAGAGATTCTCATGCTTTTTCCTCGTCCCGTATATCATGATATATCTAGTATATTTTTTAACGTAAAATATATAAAAATATCTTGTAAAAGATTCATTTATTAAGAAAATCTATTTATCTAAAATGATATGATTCTATTTTAAAAATATTATCTCATAAAAAATGCATGCTATGAAAAATGCAAGCATCAGATCCTGCACTTAAAACTGTAAATCATAAATCAGTCCTAAATTTAGCGACGAACCTCTCGCCTTATTGATTTTTCGGTCAACCTGAAATTGATTTTTTTAAGCAAAAGTACCGATTATCGTTTGTCGCACATTTTCAATTTTCAACGTTGAACTATCTTTGGAACTAATTCTTAGATTTACAAACCTGTGCCCAAGTAAAATCTGCTTAAAATTAAATGAGGTGTTAAGCTGTCTGATACTTGTGTAATGCTCGCAAATTTGCCCGGCAGGTTCATAGGGAACATCGAGGTGGAACCTGTCACGGCGCAAAGCAACGCAACGGAGGTGGATAATGCGAAGACCTGGGCGGTTCATAGTCTTCTACGGGTGCGTGGTCAGAGGGAAAATCACGGTCTGCCGATCCGATGTGTGGCCATGCATCCGACGAGCTTAACACCGATCAGCACAGAGTCGCGACTGGACATTTATTGTACGTATAATCGATCTTTACTTGAATTAACGAAGCAAACAAGAGTTATAAGTATAAAGTCTATCAACATTCTCAAAAATCAAACAGTAATTAAAGAAACTTATCGAAAAATTGTTAAGCGCAAAAAATATCTCTTCCGGAATAAATAAAATAAGATAATTAAACAGTTATATTAACACATGACATTAATAATTTTAACTTAAATTATATGTAATAGAAACATTTGATTTTAGTAAATTTGATTATTTTGTATGTCAAAGTTTACGATTATTTGAAGATTTACTTTTGTTTATGTTAAAATGACTTTTAGCATGTTAATTTTTTTAAATAATTGTGTTAAAAGAACTCACAAAATAATATTCAATTTCTAAGTTACATACATAAAGTGTTAAGTTATTACGTTGACATAAATGTAACACATGAAAATGTTATGGAAATAATAACATTTCTGTTGTATGTTAATTTTACATTGAAATAATAATCAAATCTTGGTAACACAAGAAAATTTTAATATATAAACGCACGATTTTTTACTGTGTGTTACTCATTCGACAAATTTATGTTTGCAAATACGAAAAGAACGTTTTTACTCAAATATCTAAAAATTTAGTCAAATACAGATCTGAAAATAATTTTGTTAGACCATCAAAAGTAACTAACAAGTAGGACACTCAAGCATGATAATAATGCTGTAAAAAGTTTTAATAATCTAGCAATTATTTTGAGCGTCCTACTTAGTTATTTTCGATGGTTTAACAATATTATTTTCAGATCTGTATCTGGCCAAATTTTTAGATATTTCAGCTAATATTCAGCCATATTCTTTCCATGAATCGTCTTAATTCAATAGAAATTTAAAAGAAATGAACAACATGTGTTAGAATGTTATTTTTGAACGCATAGTTTCCATTACTGTAACGAATCTAAGATGACTTGGGAACAAGCAGCCCGTTTGTGAACCCTAAGCTGGGCAAAAGGGAAGTCAACACGTGCGTAACAGCAGCGCTTTGCGGTTTCAGATTCACCGGAAGTGCGACTCGAGACGAGCCCGCAGCCGCTCACGGCCGCTCCGGAGGATTCGGCGAGCTTCTTGAACCTGAAGTGCCTGGCGGACGCTAATCCAGCCCCGAGCATCAAGTGGTTCAAAGGCTCGCTGCCGCTCAGCGCGTCGTTGACCGACGGCGCGTTCTCATCGTCGCCGTCGCTAACGCAAAGCAAAACGACGCTGCTGAACGACACCGTGTGGGGCGCCGAGTTGCGCTTCGAGCCGGTCAAGAGGCACGACGCCGGCCTGTACTCGTGCAGGGCGGCGAACGCCGTCGGTGAAAGCGCACCCGCGAGTTACAGGCTCGATGTGCAATGTTCGTAGAATTACGTTGTATAGCTCCGATATACTTTGCCGTTTTCCTTTCCCTTCCACATTTCTCCTCCGTAACTGTCTAAAAGCGATCTACGCATCGCTTAACGTCTTTCCTCGGAATGACAATGTTCCTCTCTTCCTACATAGAATTGCGTCACGCATAAAATTTTTATGCACAATTATATATCGCGCTACCGTGAAAGTTGTACCTCTTGAACGCTTGGCTCTCTTCTCTCGCGTAGAAAAATAAAAGCAAGGGGGCGATTCGAAATATCTACAGACGAGATTCAACATATAGTGCAATTTATAATATTTCCTCTTAATATTACTTTATTTATTTATAATTCAATGTACATGAATAAGAATCTTTTATTCCATTTGCATCTTAAAACAAATATGCAATCGACAAATACACGATAAAAAACGGATGCGCATGTATCTTGTTTTTCCGTAGATGGACCGAAATTGAAGAACATGGATGAAAACGACACGTTCGTGGACGTGGAGGAAATGGCTTTGCTGGGCACCGCAGTGGATCCCTTCGAGTGCCTCGAGTACGAGGCGAATCCACCCGCTCAATACAGATGGGTGCATCTCCGCGGTAGCTTGACGGAGACGATCGAGAACCGCGTGCAGAACAAGGGCGGCGGACGACGCCTGCACCTCGAGAACATCATGTGGTCCGATGAGGGGGAATACCGTTGCATCGCCTTCAACACGATCAACGGCGTCAGACGGGAGACCTCCAACGATGGACGCTACGTGCTGCACGTGACCGGACCGCCGGAGATACAGGCCAGGCCGTTGCCCGGCGACAGGGACTTCTACGAGTCCGTCGGATGGGCCGGCGAACCCGTGCACAGGCTCAAGTCCCGATTCTGCTCGCGGCCGCCACCGAAACTGGTCGCTTGGCAATGGGGCAGTTCTCACATTCGAGCCGGTACAAACATTTTTTTGATTGGTGAATAACACCTCAAGATCTCAGCTCAATTCTCGCTTGAACGTAAATAGAAATCTTCTCTTTTAGATTCCGCAGAATAGACGACTACTTTATGGAAATACTAAATCAATATTCAGAAATTATGCAATATCTATTTATACTTGCATCTAGAGGTGTGCGAATAGTTCGAATTCAAATCGAATCGAATCACAGTAGATTCGATTCGATTCGACGTGAAAATTTCAGATTCGATTCGATTTTGAACATGTTATCAAAGATTCGATTCGATTCGACTTGCAAATACTTGGTTCGCACACCTCTACTTGCATCAGAAAATAAAATTTAGCAGACAAGTTTAAATTATGCAGTTCGACTGCATGAAAATTTAATTTTTATAGTCGAGTCACTAGTAAATCGTGTTTTTGTTTCATTTTTTAGTTTTCATTTAGCCTTCTAAATTTCCAACAGGAGAGAACATTCATCCGAAGTACGAGGCCCTGCCATTGGAGCCCATCGTCGAGAATAAGATGGTGACCAACTGTTACTGGGCCAAGCTGGAAATTAAGGATCTGCGGAAGGAGGACGCCCGGATGTACACTTTGGTGGTAGAGAGCGAGAAGGGTCGGGACTCAACGAACATCAGATTGATAGTGAGAGACCCCACGGAGATGCGCGTGATAGCCGCGGCCGTGGCAGTCGGTCTGTTGTTCCTGTTACTGCTGATCTCCGTCAGCGTATACTCGCTGCTGAAGATGCGACGTGGACGATACCGGCAAAAGGTGGAGGAGGAGGGCAGCATCGCGGCCGACGCGCTCTACAGTAATGGCGCGTCGATGGATCAGCAAAAGTCCATCAATTCGTCCCACGCGAAGACCTTCGCGAAGTCCAGCCTGGACGGTAATCAGGGTGTGTACGATTACAGCCGCATCGCGAAGCAGACGCGTGCTATGAGCCCGGAAGCGCTGAAGGTCAGAAGAGCGCCGGCGGTTCTGCAGCCGCCCACCATCGTGTAAAATATACGGATCTCCATCTCTTTCATTGATATCGAGTCCTCTCCCTCATCGTCGAATCCTGCTTCTCCCAGCAATGGACTTTACTTTTGTTCTATTCCTTATTCATACTCCTTTTCATCAGAATTGTCCATCAATGCGCTTCCTACTCAAAATATTTTTACGATTTATTGTAGATTATATGTATAACATCAAAGATACTTTTTAATTATTATTATGACGTGGTATATTTCGCAATGTGTATATTTATATCGAATATTATAGTCTGATATTTATATCGGAGAAGTCTCGACACAAGTGTCCTCGCGAGACTGTTCTTGCGTATCTTTGTATCGTTATATAATTAATTTTTTTCTTGAATTTAAGTTATTTATTATACTTTATCGCGTGTGTTGTTCATTGTATTTTACCATGGTAGGTAAGACTACAATAGCAATCTGTCTATTCGAAATACAGGCACGTCGTGATAAATATTGTATGAAGAACTCGCGTACCGGTGCAAAGTATAGTCCGCGTCGTCGGAGCGGAACGAAGCGTAACTTTAATAGCGGTCGCATCTCAGTGATTTTAATGGCGGTTGCGCGACGAGGCGGGATCAGTGCAAAACTGGACCTCACGGAAACTGTTATATACAGTTCCAATTTTAATATTTCGACCAAGATGCAATGTAGGAGGAAATTTAACGTTTCTTAAATGAGTCTTTTATTTCGAGAATAGTGCGAAACATTATTTCGACTTTATGTGCGAAATAAATGACTCACAAATACAGAATAAAATTTATTATACGAAAATAAATTAAATAATTGTTAAATAGTATTATATATATATACATATAATATATATGTATATATAAAATAGCATATATGATAAAATAATATTGGAGTAAATAGGAAAGGAACAATCTTTCTGTTCATGACTGCTGCAAATCACCTTCTTGTTGATCCTGTTTCAGAATAGCCGTGTGCATGGCTTTCAGAAATTTGGATAGTGTAGTTTGTTTGGTCATAGACGTATAAAGAGCATATGCCAAAAATGGTATTTTTCTTAAGGTACGACCGGTTAAGCCTTCGCTTTCGCGGCTAAGTTCCAGGAGTTTTAGACTATTCTTAGTATCTGCACATTCTGTGTATCCAAATACCTTTAACTGCGATATGTCGTATACTTCTTCATTTTCTAAAATTCCAGTCTGGAATAACATGAAGTAATATACAGTAGTATTAACTAAGAAATCTTATTAATGTTTAAGTAAACAATTTAGTAATATTATATCTTATATCAAAAATAATTCGTAAATGGAGTGCTAAAAAATGTATTATTAATGTTACCATTAATAATCAATATTTATGTAAAGTATTTATATGTTATCGCGTCTTATAGGATTAAGAAGACATACATACCCTCATTAATTCCTTTAGGCACGAATGATAAATATTGTAAATAGCGACTTCGGATGGATATCCGAGATACTGTTTTATGTCCGCTCGATCGACAAACGCAAGATCTATAGCTTCCGTCATATTGCTCGTCGTCAAAATTAAAACATTCGGATACCGTTTTATTTGATCCAACTGTGTGAGCAGTGCGTTCACGACACGTATAGAATCGGATGGTTCGGTTCCGTTACTGCATAATTTACGTGCGTGAGCTAATGACTCTACCTCATCAATCAGAATGCATATCAGTGCCTTTTCATCTTGAACCAAATCCTTTATTTCGTCAAATAACTTCATAACAAGCTTTCCACTCTACAAAATAACATCAACTTATTTGATATTGAATGGTATATGTAAATCTTGTTACCTAATTGTGAATATTGTTATTAACCAATATATATAGATATATACAGAGATTGGATTCTTATAAATTTATTTCTTCTACCATAAAATTTTAATCCTACATTTCATTGTCTTTTTTAAATCGAGATAGGAATAAATAAGTCAAGTACATACCTCTGAAAACCATTTTGAAAATAAGCTATGACTATTAATCTCTATAAACTTTCCATGAGTAAAGCGATCTCCCATACGAATGATAGCTTTTTGAGCGAGAGCCTTGCACATACTGGTTTTGCCTGTACCTGGGGGACCGTGCAACAATACCACTTTATTCCAGCTTATAATGTTGGAATTAACAGCGTGATCAGAAAATAACATTGTGGTCTCCACAAAACGTAATAACTAAAACAAAGAAAATTAAATTAAATACAAAAACTGATATAAAATCATTGAAACATACTTCAAGTAACTACAATGATACGTACAGAAAAATCACTGGTTTTTTATATTCATAAATTATCTACTAAATTTACTAACGTTATTCTTTATATCACAATCGTAATACAGATTTTCCCACATGTAGTGAAATTCCTGTGCAGGTAACAGCCAGTGAGATGCAACTGGCAATTCACCAGAGTCAGATTTCATTGTTTCTATGGCAGCATCCTCCTGTGTCAGTCTATAGATATAATACTTAATGGCAACTTCTGGAATTTTGATCTTTCCCCTCTGAAATAAATATATGCATATATTTATAACACAAATGCAAAATCTTTCAATAAATTAATGTGACAATTTTGATAATACCTCTGCGTAGTCAGACGAGCACACAATAGATTCGACATGATCTTTTATAACTGTATCCATGAAATCCTTACCATACATAATAACATCGAGAGTAATCTCTCTCAACGATTGAATTTCTGCATTTACTGTTTCCTCAATTATGGTTTTCGACAACATACTAAAACAATAGAATACAAGCAAACCATTGAATTTTATTGAATTAGAATAAAATATAAATCTCTGGAAAATTTTCTTGAAATTGAGATGCAATTAAGTGAATTTCAGATGCAATTAAGTGCAAATTTAACTGCTATTGAATGATCATAACTATTAAATCATTTAAAGCTTTAATTATATTGTGTCGGTTACATCTATATAATAAACCTTTTTTTTAATTATATTATATTATAAATTATTGTTTCTCAATAGTTAGAAAAAAAGCATTAAGTTATATGATAAATACATTTAGTCTTTACTTGACTGTAAAGTTTATATCTCTTTCAACAGTCTCATGGAAGTTATCTATAAGAGTTATAAATAAGACTAAAGAGAAGTTATAAATAAGACTAAAAAATAATTTCAATTATTTTATCATGACAATGCCTTTTAATATTTATATGAAACCACATGTTATTTTGCATCAAAAAAGGATTAAACAATCCAGTTTCTTTTAAGGTTAACATAAATATATTTTAATTTTAACGGTTCTAAATAAAAATCAAATATATTCATGATCCCATCGACAGAATGTATCCAAACAATCTAAACAATAAACAATACCTGTTGGCATGTTGACATACTTCAACGTGTAACACGTTTTCCTCGTTCATCTCTACGAACGTTTTTGTGAATCTGACGAGGTAGGACAACCGACAACTTACGTGACAAGATTCGATCACTAATGTCACACAATAAACGAGATTTCAGTGGAATCGCGTGTCTTTTTCTTACGGGAGACGCTGTCCCACTCTCTTGACGCTTTGCTCCAGGCCTCCAGGACAGGATTCAAAATTTGAAGTCGTTGAGCCATGAAGTGGCGAGAGCTAGAAGCCGACGGAACAGAAATGCCCAGGAGATTCTAGAACGTGCGATTTCCAACAGGTTCCAAAGCGCGCAGATTCTAGAGTGCGCAGTCATCGAGATGCCTTATCTGTTGTAGATAATTCCGGGCGTCTCTAGAAACGTCGATTCGTAGGCCGGTATTCATAAGTCTGGTCTTATATTTAAGACCATCATAAAGCGGTGTCTACAATGAGATTTTAAGTCGTAAGATTTAACATATCGACCAATCACAATCAAAATTACGGTCTTACTTTTAGAATGCTCAACTGTGATTGGTCGATATGTAAAATCGTTTGAGTAAAATTTACGATCAACGATCACAATAGTGACTTGTTTAGCAGGAACACCATTGTTTTAAGGAATTAAGATAGAGAATCTAGCTCCATATAAAACGGAGTATTATATCGATAGAAACGCTACTTTATCAATACAAAACATTTGGGAAGGACTCAAAGTGAATGTACATAATTATGTACACTGGGCCTTAAAGAGTTAAGACGCTAATACGGCTCTGTGATTGGTTTATGACATTTCTGTTAAAATTGTAGTTGCTTTTAAGAAAAAGTATGCAGATGCATGTTGCAAATTACATGTTTTTTCTTAAAAGCAACCATGTCTTTTTTTCATACCAATTGATTCGTGCATATCATTATTCTGTGCATAAAAGTATTAAGGTAACATTACCAAAAATTTAATGTTTTACAAGATATTTTGTATTTTATGTCAAAATATTAAAACCTTCAAGCCTTATAATTCCAAAAGTTCTTAATGAAAAAATACTTAATTATAATTTTGGAAAGCTCTTGAGGTAAAAGCTACAAGAATATGCAATAAAAAATTGAGGTCTCCATTTAAAAATTTCAAGGTGACTTACTTTTTTTGGAAAAAGAAATGTTTAGTCAATTTTCATTATTGCAATTTGTTGCCGGTTAGAAACTGATTTTTGTTTGTGACTTTTTTGTCAGATTATTGTAAGTGCCTTAAAAATCGTGGCGACCGTTACAAAGATCACTCTGTATATGTATACATGCAGTATATGTTGTGTATATGTGTGTATAAACCTCACATTTTATTAAAATTTTTTAAAATCTGTCTGAAATTAACAAATAAATTTAATTTTGCGTAAATATTGCTTAATATCACAGTTTAATTATTAATCTTTTTAAATATAAAAGCTATAAAAATTAAAAATTTGTTAATTTTTTTAACTATGATCTTTCTTTGAACTATAATGTCTCTTGATAGAGGTATCACCTATTTTTTTTTAAATAATGCCTTTGAAAACTATTCTTCGAAATTCTATTACATCCATATTATAACATACGCTTATAATTAATTTTATAGATTAACCTTCTGGCTTCTAATTTATCTCACTGGACTAATGCCCAATTTCTTCACCTTTAGATAACTTTATCCGGAAGATATCTCTCAGAATCAATGGCTGTAATTGGCTATTGCTGACTTTATCTGGAAGATAAAACTTATCTAAAGGTGAAGAAATTGGGCATATAAACAGATATTTTGAATCTGATTTCATTCTAAGAAATGTAAACATACATTTCTTATACAGAGTATAGCACTATCACTTCTAGACTGGTATTCATATAGCCCGTTTTTATATTTAAGACTATCTCAAGTCCAATCTTAAGATGTCATGAACCAATCACACGTGTCAGCATTTCAAGATGTTACTTTTATCAGACGATCTTGAAATAAGAACGAACTATAGCCATATAGAGACACTAATTTCTAAAATAAGACTCATGTTTATTTCGGGCCCGACGTAAAAATTCAAGAATTTGCTCACTCACGATTAATATTTTCTAAAATAAGACTCATGTATATTCCGTGTCCCGTGTAAAGATTCACGAATTTGCCGGCTCGCGATTATCGTTTCGTTGGAACCAGGGATATGCATTATTTGAAATAAAAGCATTTAAAATGGAAATATAAAATGTAAAATGTCTATTTTGTATTTTGCATTTAAAATACATATTTTCAAAAACTATTTTACATTTCCATTTAAATGGTTTTTATTATCTATTTTTTATTTCAAATATATTTTTCTTGCAAACTAAAAATTAATCAAAATTTTAATAATATACATATAACCACAGACTTCTATAATACACTTAGGCCCAGTACCACAATCTCCAGTTAACTTAACCGGCCGGTTATTCCATTGGAATTGACCAATCGCATTGATTAATTTTGCTTAACGAGAAATGCGATTGGTTAATTCCAATGGAATAACTGGCCGGTTAAGTTAACTGCAGGAGATTGTGGAACTGGACCTTAACCTTTATGACCAGTGTTTCCGGCTATCCTTGCGCATGGAGACACACCACTTTCAATGTTAAAATCCTATCCGATAGTCAAGAAAATATTTCTAAAATATAATACATGTCTCCCGAGCTCAGCGCCAGTAGAACGTCTTTTCTATAAGTTTTCTCATATAGCGGATTAATTATGAAACCTTTCAGAAGGAAAGTGGGAGATTCCCTCTTTGAAAAACTTGTTCTTTTGAAAGCATGTTTTAAGAAAAATCAAAATGTCATAGAAGACATAAAGTAAATGTTTGTTAACGATAATAAACTTCTTGTAACTCCCCATAAATGTATTTATGTACATATTATGTAATTTTTTGTTTCTCATTTAAGTATTAAGAATATATAAAGTTTATTTTTTTTATATAAAGTTTTTAAAGGGTTTAAAAGAAAGTTCCCATGTAGCACAGCAGCGCGTGCAAAGCGCTTTGAAAGCGCTTTGCACGCGCTGCTGTGCTACATGGGTTGATATGAAAGTTTGATAAGAATTTAATTAAATATATAAATAAATATATATATATATATATAAATGTAAATTTAAAAAACTATTTTTATTTTAAAAAATCATTTTAAAAATGCCTATTTTCCATTTTCTATTTTAAATGGGTATCCAAAAAGCATTTTACATTTAGCATTTTCAAATGGAAAGCTTCCAACTATTTTGTATTTTTTATTTTAAATGGGTTGGACACCCGCATTTTGCACATCCCTGGTTGGAATGTACGAGACACTTCTCGAAAAATCCGTACGTTTCTCGACGTATGCGCCGCAGTATATATACGCCGGCTACATGCCGGGTGAGATTAGTACGCTAACAGCGAGCGATCAACTGTTGTAAACAGAGAGCCACAAGAGAGCTGCAACAAGTGACTCGATTCCATACGCAAAATCGACAACGAATCGAACGAATCGTACTCTACTTGGAGTGTGTCGCAAATTACTTTCAGCGAGAAAAATCCTGCAAAATGGCGGCCTCTCCACCAAACTTGTTCATCAACTGGGAGGATCTGTCTCACAACCTGGACCAAAATAACCTCAACCTCAACCTGGAACTGCAACCGAAACGACTGTCATCATCGAGGGTTGAGGTCCTTGAGGACATCAACAGTTGCCTGAACATGATAAGACAGAGACCTGTCCTGGACCAGGACAGAAATAAGCTGAACGTGAAGATCCGGCATCACAACAATTCACCCATCACCAAGAACGACTTCCACGTGATGCTGGACGTGCACCATTTCAAGCTAGAGGAGATCGAGGTGAAGGTCGTGAACGATTACGTCGTCATCACGGCCAAACACGATAACAAGCGGGACATTCACGGCTGGGTGTCCCGCAAATTCGTCCGGAGAGTTAAGCTGCCGAAAGACGTCAACGTCGATTGTCTGACATGCAGGCTGTGCTCCGATGGTCTTCTGATGATCGTCGCGCCCAAGATGCTGAAGGATAAGACATTGAGGACACTCCGGATCGAGTGCACCGGAAAGCCCTTCGTGAACAAGAACCAAGAAAAGCCGTAGACGTTCCAGCAAAGTGAGGGGGAGAAGAAGCCGGAGGAATGAGAAATGGACTCTTCAAAGTATTAACTATGCGTATATACATATATATTTTTCACTAAATCAATATTGTATTCTGATTAAAAGTCCTATAGGTATATGATTTTCTATTGTTAGACATATATAAACTTCATTTATTTTATAAATCAATCTCTGGTTGTTGAAATAATTTTTTTATGAGAGCATTCCTAAAGCTATGTAAAGTTATGCATTTACTTAAAGATTCTTTATGCCAATTTTAATAAACTATTAGTATTGATAATATTTACTACTCTTAAATTAATGGATAAAACATGACCACCAGATTTATTAATTGCTCAATTTTCTGTCGTTTCTAATTCTGAAATTTGTAAAATTGTATCACGAATTTTTCATGACCAATTAGGATAGGAACGATAAACTAGGATTTATTTTTTATTATTATATTAACTCGAATAAAGCTACTAGTGAAAAAAGCTACAAAATTTTTATTTTTATCTGGAAAATAGGAAATTAATTATTGCAAAATTGATGTATTAAAATTGCGATTGTCTATTAAATATAAAGATTTTTTTTAATTATATGTTATTTTATCACCCTGTTAAACCTACAACTTCCTGACTTTCTTATTTCTTACATGTTAACATAGTACTATCACTGTATTTATTCTAGAAATATTCAAACTTATTCTACACTTATTCTATATACATTTATCTTAAAATCATTAGATAACCATTATAATAATTGGATAATAAATTTTTTATAATTTATTTTTTTAAATAAAAGTATTGAAATGACAAAAATCTTCGAGTTATAAACGAAAAAAGAAAAGAAATCTTATCTTGATTTTTAAGAGACCAAATAGATATATATATAATAACACTACATTCAATTGATTTAAAATGGAGTTTAAAAAAATTTTAGGAGTTAAGAAAATTTTTAGTTAATCGCAAAGATTGAAAAGTTATAATAAATATTCTTTCCTTTTGGTATTTCCCTTTACACTGATATCGATTAAAGGAAGATTAAAAAAGATAAAAAAAACTGTTGTACGACAATGTTTTATTACATAAAATTTAAATGTGATTAAAATAGGTACAAAATATCTCTCTCTGCATACTAAATTACATACGTTGTACTTATAGGAACTTTGTGTGTTTGTGTATATATATATTTATATTTATAATGTAAACATACTAAATTTAACTAATGGTCGCAGAAATAATTTCCTACAATATATGCAAACTATGTACGTCATAGCGTGTACATGAACAATCGATATATATATATATATATATATATATATATATATATAATTGGACAGCGTTCTAAAATTTACTTATTCATTATCCTATGCAGTTTCTTTTATTTCTGACTCATTTCTAGTTATTTTATCTCTGACTCGATTTCTTTTACTCTTGATATAGCTTCTTAGATTTCAAGCTTATCTTCCATGACTGGCATTCAAGTATCCTCTCGATGTTAATGATTCTTTTCTTCTAGAGTGCCATAATGGTCAATATTGTCTTGATGAAAATGTGCACATCTCTCTGAGATGTGATTAACAAAAAAAGAGACAAGAGCCATTATGCATATACCTGTGCGCAAATAAGGTCTATTTGTTTTATTTCATATAGCATTTTCTCCATTAAATAAAATAGAAATATATTGGAAAGAAGAGCGAAAAGTCTAAATACAAGATATGCGAGTAAAATGAACGAGGCTGTACATAATTGCATGCAATGTGAATATTAATGCGTAATAATGCAATGTGTGTTAATTGAATTAAAAACAATTTTGTCGTCGTTGAAAATGAAAAGCCGAGTGAAAAGCCAAGAGGATTTTATTCAGAGAGGAAATTTTAAATTAAAATTTTCTAAATTTTTTCTATATCATTCATCATTTAAAGAAAAGAGCGTTATTCTTTTTTTTCTTAATAACGTACAACTCATTAGAAAATTAAACAATAAACTTTATTATATGAATATATTCGTTCATTTTCAAATATCCCGCTTCTTTAAAGTAATTTATGATGAAACCATGGTAAAAATGATTCATTCTGTAATAAATTCTGAAATATCGATATTTTATAACATGCTTACTGATGCTCATGATTCACGAACATACGTGTTAAAGAATGGTCAAGGACTTTTCGAAATGTGCATGAGCGAAAATATTTAGATAACGTACATTCAAACACAATGTTTCCTGGCGATAAATATTGCAGATAAGGATATTGATGACGCGCAATATTTTCTGCAGTATTAACACACATATGCTGTTCTTTTATTTCTTACTCTAGCATTCTGGCGCGTTAAACTTCGATACCTTGTATTAAAATTTTTTAATATATAGTATATTTAACTAACGTACATTCAAACACATTGTTTTTTGGCAATAAATTCTGCAGATAAGGATATTGATGATGCATATTATTTTCAGTTAATACACATATATTGTAATTGTATTATTTCTTATAGCTCTAGCATTCTAACTTGTTGAACTTCGATATTTTATATTACTTCTTTTAAATACATAGTAGTAAAAAAATCAGTGGTTAACGTAAATATTGTAAAAATATGTAAAATATAAATTCTTGAGACTCACATAATTCGTAACGGTAATGCAATTTTCTGACAAAATCTGCTCGTTTTCTCTACTCTTTTACGTACGATGATAAATGAAAAGTATTATAATTGCGTGATATTGCTAAATAAATGGTTTTGTAAAATTTCTGTAATTACTTTGCTCATTCAGTCATCGTATTGACTTTCCACGTCATCTCGATTTACTTAACCGCCAAACGTGAGGGAATTGCGTCATGCTTTTCTTCTGTGCCGGGACCACTGACGTGGCTCAATTTCGTTCTTCAAAATGCCTTTTTAATAGATGCCAATCTTCCCTTTTCAGTTTTGTTTTCTTTGAATCTACACAAATCTTTAATACACAGATTATTAATAAAATGTCAACCTTTGTTATGATATATAAACAACTTTCGGAAGTTTTTCGAAATGCACGAGAAGATGATCGATGGAGATTCTTAACTACGCCGAAGTGCAAACCGAATAGCTATCGACAAACAGCAGAAAGGGACAATTGAGCACATCTCCGTTCACCGACGATCGTTGATTACGCGGAAAGAGGGTTGAGCAGATTGGCGGAGGATCTATTTTAACTGCAAGTGCAGCTTCCATGCGCGGTAATTTCTCGAAGCCCTACAACGTTACAGAACGTGCCTCCCCACCCAGACCGAAAACCGTCTGACATAAATAGCGGTCGCAACGCTAGCCCCCGTGTCAGTTGTAAAATCCCCGTGCGACTATACGAGTGTACGAGGCATTGCAAGCAGCCGGTTGCACCTTCACCCGCCAATCTCTTCGACAACGCTGTCAAACCGAGAGAGTCGATTCATAAGCAAGAAGAGGACCCATTGACGACGTCATGTTTCTCCTGCCGTTGTTGCTTTCGAATCTCCATTTGGGCCAGAATGCTCCTCTGGATCCGCTGGATTCCGCTGTCGGATTTAGAAGGAATCTTCCCCAACCGGAAGAGTTAGTCCCTCGCATCTTTGATCGTTACTACCCGGTCACTTATGACCACGGGGTCCTGGACTTCTGGTTCAGACCCTGGCTGTTGAATCCTAAGCAGCTTATCGACAGTACCGTGAGCATCGACAACGATACCTTCAAGATGACCATGAACGTGAAGCAGTACAAACCGGAGGAAGTCACCGTCAAGGTGGTGGACCGTTGGTTGGTCATCGAGGCCAAGCACGAGGAGAAGCAGGACGACAAAATCATCGTGTCCCGGCAATTCGTGAGGCGATATCTATTACCCGCTCGCGTCGACGTCGATCAGGTTACGTCCACGATATCGACCGACGGCATCCTGACGATCACGGCACCGTTGAAGCCGGAAGAAGAAAAGGTGATCAAGGTCGAGCGGACCGGACAACCGGCCATTCCTTCTAAAGACGAGAAAGAGGCTGGCACGTCCGAAACGAACGTCGACGTCGAGAAGAAGGTGGAGAACAACGAGGTTCGGGAGGAAGTGACAGTGACGCAGGCACAGGAGGAAGGACCGAAACCAGAAAAATGATAGACTGAATTACGGAGCCTTTTTTCTTTTTTTTATGCGATACGTAATTTTGCACACATGTTATTTTACTTTGCACGCTCCTATAAAACTATGTTCCTCATTGCTGGCTGGTAACTACAATATATTCTTATTGAATTGTAGTTACATATACATTCCTTATTGGATATATTACTGGGATATTTTGTGCCATAATAGTCCACTCTTGAGAGAAATGTACTTGTGATTTTATACTGATAACAAAATAAAAGGGTTTTATCAGCATTGAACATTGCATTATTTTTTTCATATCGTTTAGATCATTAATCCAGTTTATATCGTTTATATTGTTATATCCAGTTAATAGGAATCATATTTATTTATTATTATTAACTATAAAAAAATATACGCACAATTTTTTTTACACAATTTTTCTTATATTCACATTCAGTATTTTTGAACAGCTGATGACAATAAGGATTCAAATTTCTAAAAAGAGGATTGAAATCATTTGCTATATCAAATTTTGAACCAATAGTTTACGATAGATAAAAGAAAAAACAGTTCCACAGAAAAAGCAAAACGCATCTCCCTTTGTTCATCGCCAATAGAAAAAAAAGACAATCGAGCATATGTTTATCAGCTGTTAATTATTGATTGTAGTAAATACGGAAAAGCACCGAGAAGGATCAACTCTATACTAGAATTATACGAAAATAGAATGTAAAAATAGTCTATCTAACGTGCGACTCCGTGTAGGTCCTTACTCTGCAAATTTATTACGAGTTTATTCTATAAATATCGCTCTGTCGAGGTCAAGTTGAGCTTGCTTGCGATGTAATGCTCGGCTTCATAAGCTGACAATGAGTCATAGTTACTCGTCAAGAAATAAAATAATTTTCACACAAGACACATTCTTAATGAATTTTGATATATATATATATTTTTTTTTCTACTACAAGTCAGAAAAACCTAAGATTTTTAAGAATAATGTTAGATAATGGCGAAAAAGAAGAATGCAGGAAATGTGAAAAGAAACTTCCAGAAGTCTCTAGAATTTACTTGATTGACGAAAAGTGTGAGATGAGAAATTATTTAATTCGCAATATTTTCGTGCCAGTAATATGTTAATCATTTTTAATTAATATATTTGTAAAAAAAGAGTTTAAAAATTTAAGAAGAGTTCAGAAATTTTTTTATTTGTACTTTATTCGTGCAACATTCGTTTCATTCATGAAATAATTGAACGTCATTTGGATTATTTAAGAACAACGATCGATTCTCTATTTAGTCTATATCACCTTGATACGCTTATCATCCTTACGCACACGTGTGCTTTGTAAACAGTGCCACGTAACTGTATAACGACAGGAAAAATCCAGAATCATTAGCGTCGCTTTAGCGGTGAAGTGTTTTATCGAGTCACATCGATTAAAAAAACATAACGATAAAATGAAACAGCTGTTACTGGTCAATTAAATTTTAGCTATTTCCATGATTGTAACTCGACAATATTCCACAGAAATTGAACGAATATTCTCTCTCTCGCCGTGCTGTTTACATGCGGATCCAAGGACATCGCAACGAGATTAAATGAATATCTCGACAAATATTCGCTGGTTCTCATGCAGCGAGACGGTCTCGGCATTGTTAATTAATAAACTGCGTTTTAAGACAACACATCATT
>NJRP01000040.1:876793-895908 GCA_003063835.1 Aphaenogaster floridana | reverse complement strand
CCAAATTATAGTTGCCAGAACTATTTCGTTTTCTCTCAGTGTGGTGTTGTAAGCGCGCTGAGATTTGATGATCAAAAATTTCAACGATATTAAAAACAAACGTATTTTTTTATGTACCCAGTGAATAAGGAAAACCTATCTACGTTGGGATTTCAGTGACCTGCGTCTGAACCTTTTTCCATAAACGCCTTCTAAGGATGGTGCTCCTCTCGCCACTCGCAGCGCCTCGCTCTCTTCTTTCAGGTCTTGCCTGCGGCCCTTGCCACCCGCCGTTCGGTCCCGCTCGTCGCTTCGCAAGCCCAAGTTCGTCGTTTTCCCTCTCCGTTCCGTTGCCACCCGTGATGATTCTATGTACGGCACTGACGGGCACGAGACTCGGAGACTCGGAGCGGAGTCGCGACTCGACAAGCCGAGGGACTCACTTGTGAGAGACGGCGTCACGAGGCGCGTCCGCGAGGCCGCGTTTTTCATTTTCCATCGCCCGCCGCGTTTTGCGAGGGTGCTCCCGCACCTGTCAGGCGGACCCACCGTGCCGTTATCGCACGTGGATAACAGACCCGGGACTCGGCGGCCACGAGGAGGAGAGGCCGAGGGATTTTCGGCAGAGGGGAATTCCGATCTCGGTGCTCAGCGAGATCTCGACGTTCGTACCGACTTCGGAGGAGAGCGGCAGCCGCTGTCTCTTGAGGGAGAGAAGAAATATCTCGTCGGCTCGCACACTACAGGGAACGCTATTTTAGCGTGTACGCTAACGTAGGTGAGCCCTATTAGACGGAGGACGGTATTCGCAACGGAAATCGCTTTTTCGTCTCAGGTGCGCGAAAGTGTATTTCGCGTCGTTCGTCGAGCGTTGCCTAATCGAAACATACTCTTGCTGCTCCAAATTTTAATAACTTGTTTATGATTCGAGACTCGATGTGAAAAAATTATTTTAAAATAATTATCTGCTAATATTAAGATGATTTTTACGCGCGTTTCTTTTATGCTTTTGCTCCGGGTATTACACTGAGAGAAAAATTTATGATATTTGTGACTATAATGAAAAGTTAAATAGTTTGTTAAATAGTTATAGTTAGGTGCACCATTTTTATAGTTATTGCTGCTATAATGTTAGTAATAATAACAAAAAAATAGTTACAAATACCATAATTTAACTATAACTATTATAGTTAAAAAAAGGTGTCAACTATAATGATTAATAATAATTAACTATAATAATTATACGGTTGATATGGTTGATACGTAATTAATAGAATGCCATCTCTTGCCAGTCGGGTCGATTTAAAATTTATCACATATGTATAATAATTATAGTTAAATTACGGTTTTTGTAACTATTTTTTTGTTATTATTACTAACATTATAGCAGTAATAACTATAAAAATGGTGCACCTAACCATAATTATTTAACTTTTCATTATAGTCATAAATATCATAAATTTTTCTCTCAGTGTAATAATTATTTAAATTGTTACATGTCTGCTCCGATTGCATAGTTTAGGTGCCGCTTAAAAACTAATGGCTCTTGGATAAGTTTATGAATTTACATGTAAAGCAAAGTTGATTTTAAAAATGTTGCTAATATTGGTAATCATTTTTTGTCGCGTGTATTATAATTTAAGTTTTGTTTTTTAATTTGTTTGAATAAAATAAATGCCGTAGCCAGCTGTAAATTTTTCGCGATATATTGGACGGTTTGCAATATTTTGGGAATATTTTGTTTTCGTAGAAACTCTCGAACCATCGTCGATGGCTTAGCACGTTGCGAAAAATCCACAGAGCAGAGGTAGAAAAAAGAAACGGAAAAATGCTTCACGCTCATTACGGGCACGTGGCTCTCGCAGCTTTAATTATTACACTTATTACTTTAGCAGGTACGTAATAGCCGATACATTTACATATTAATTTACATTATCGTTGATGTTTCACAAAGTAATTGAAATTTAAATAAATTTAATTTTTAATGAATTTAAAATAAATTTAAAATACTTACTCGAGATATCTAAAAAAAACTCTAAATTAGTATTCTCAGAATATACTTTTACAAATTTGAATTTTTCGTTGTTGTTTAAATGTTGCTCACACTTTTACTTTACTTTAACGCCATTTTCGCGTTACATATAATTATACTTGCAAAAAAACCGTGCAAAAGAAATTCGTAACAAAATTCTTTTCTTCGGAAACATCTTTTGTCCCATTCATATAACGAGGAGACTCTTTATCCATTGCGATTAGATAGCGACATGACCTCGCGACCTGCCTTCCTTTTGAAACCGGCAAGCTTATTTCGGCTTCTAAAACCCAACCGCCCTACGAACAGAGATCTTCGCGCGTGTTTATCGGTTCCGAGAAGATCATTCAACGAATGGTGCGATATAATTGTTTACGTGGCAGTTATCGTTGCAGCAAAGATATACAGATGTCCCAGATCTACGGCACGAGCCATTTCTTTTGATCTACAAATACTTTTATATACAAAGCTGATTTGCAGTCGATTTTTGAGTGATAGTTGAGTTGCAACTTGAAAAGAATAGATAAAACATATTCAATGTAGAAAATTCAGATCTTGTAACAGAGATTGACCCGATATTTTTGGTAAACCGAGCCGGTCGAAAGATCTAGATTTGAGATACCCCGTATTTCATTAAAGCTTAAAGGTACTTTCCAGAGCTGTCTTCTCTCGTAAACATCCGGCTGTCTCTTGCGATAGCCTCTACCGGTAGTAGAACATCTCTTGATAACCGGCTCGTTTTAGCGTTCGTTTGAAACAATTCTGAGAAAATTGTCCCGCATTAATATTAATATTGATATTCAACGCGCTCGCTATCGTGGCGCGCTTCGAAAGAAATCGGTGAACAGAGCCAATCGCTGCGTCTTACGCAATTCATTTTTGCATTGGAAAATTATTTTTTGTTTGTGTAATTTATTCCTTCGAGAGGAGCGAAAACACGCAGTTTAACATTCGTTATCGCACGTTATGTAAATATTATAACTCTTTGTAGGGCCTGCGAGTTCTCAATATGGACAACGAGACAAAGTACCATCCAGAGGTAAGATTTAAAATCTTCTTAGAATTCATTTTTTTATTCATTCTTCTCTTCATGAAAGAATCGCGAAACGTTGTATCATGTAGCACGTAGTATCATCAATGGTCTTATCAGAGAGTGCTGAGTGGTGAAGAAACGCGATAAAACCTTCGCGACAACTAGGACGCGCGCTATATATAATTATGCATAAAATACAAAAACGAAAATGGGGGTGTTATAGGATCGGTGCAGAGAGGGGATATGTCACCCATGGAGGTGGTGACAGAACGTCATAATCGGCTAGGGCCGACCATTCCCAAGTCAAGAGGTAGACAAAATATATGTTACTTCGGGAAGTGGGCAAACACCCTATGTCTTAATATAAGAAGATCCCTAACGAATTGACATTTAACGAAAGAGAATCATTGTTCTAACATGGATAAGCATTTATACATTACTTGCTAACGGCGAGAGAGTTCGTTTACTGTAGCTAATTCTTTTTTTATCAATTCCAATCTCCATGTGTAAATATATTTACCAGATGTATGTTTGTGACATATTTTGGTTCTTCCCATAATGTGTGGTAAAGGTTTTGTATATACTGCTAACCGACGGAAACTAATCGGAATTGGTAAGACTGTATCTTCCTCCTTAACGTATATCGGTACGCAATGGTGTCTTAATTACAGAAGAGAATAACCATACGGCTAACAGAATCCACACATCGAGTTACAAACGGTTAACGAGAAGCTTTTTTGTTCCATGCAGGATCGCACGTAAAAAGACCGCATCCGTGCGAGCAGAGTTCGTGTTATCCCGCAACCGGGAATCTGCTGATCGGCCGTAAAGACAAATTGAGTGCTTCGTCGACGTGCGGTCTCCACGGTCCCGAAAGATTCTGCATCGTTTCTCATCTTAAGGACAGAAAGAAGTGCTTCTTCTGCGATGCGTCGATACCTAAACAGCAACATAACATCGAGAACATCGTCAGCGGGTAAGACTACTTCACTTTATCGCCGTTTCATTTTATCTTCCCTGTCGTGAAATAAATTCAATACTTTTTAAAGTAATGATAAGTAGAATGTGCATTATTAAAAATAAATAACAGCAACAAGTGTATGTACTAAATAATTTGAAAATTATAAATTCTAGGTCATGGTGGCAGGCCGAGAATGGGGTTGAAAATGTCACGATACGCTTCGATCTTGAGGCAGAGTTTCACTTCACGCACATCATTATTCGCTTCCAAACCTTCCGACCAGCTGCCATGCTGATCGAACGATCGTACGATTTTGGACAAACCTGGAAGGTGTACCGGTACTTCGCTCACAACTGCGAGCACTACTTCCCCGAAATTCCGACCCACCAACCCCAAAGATTAACGGACGTCATCTGCGAAACGAGATATTCGGCTGTGGCACCGTCCGCTGGCGGTGACGTAATTTTCAGGTAGGATGTACAGAATTTCATTATATTATTTATTATTTGTCATATTATTCATTTTATTTAATATATCATTTATTAAATTAATTGAAAATGTTATTTATCTCTATACCGATATATTTCAGGGTGTTGCCGCGAAATCTGGAAATTGACAATCCCTATTCGAAGGAAGTGCAGAATCTACTAAAAATCACCAATCTCAGAATTATCATGACGAGACTTCATACTCTGGGCGACGATCTTCTCGATGAGCGGCCTGAGATTCGCGAGAAATATTATTACGCCATCCAGGATATGGTGATTCGCGGTTCGTGCTCCTGCTATGGGCACGCCTCCAGGTGTTTACCGTTACCAGGAGTCTCCGATGAGGAGAACATGGTCCATGGCAGATGCGAGTGTACGCACAACACCAAGGGTCTTAACTGCGAGAAGTGCGAGGATTTCTACAACGACCTGCCGTGGAAACCCGCGGTCGGCAAACAGACGAACGCATGTAGGCCATGTAATTGTAACAACCATACCAATTCCTGCCACTTCGACGAGACGGTCTACGAGAGATCGGGCAGAGTGTCCGGTGGAGTTTGCGACGATTGTCAGCACAATACGCTAGGGCAGAATTGCGAACAGTGCAAGCCATTCTATTATCACGACGTGACGAAGGACATCTCTGACAGAGATGCTTGTCAACGTGAGTTTTCAATCTTTATCAGTCGCTTTATATAATGTATAATCTTCATATAACATTTAATATAATATAATTTAATACGAGATTATTATCTGCGCTTGTCTTATAAATAGAAGTTAAATATAGATTGCAGATTGCAATTAATGGCAATAAATTCGTGTATGTGTGTATGAACGAGATATTGTGAGATCGTAAAGATATCGCAAACATTTTCTCCTTTGCAGCCTGCGACTGTGACTTAGGTGGATCCTTGGATGACGGCATATGCGACTCGAGAACCGATCCTCTAAGTGGCGACGAGTCCGGACGCTGTCACTGCAAAGCGAATGTCGACGGACGTCGTTGCGATCGCTGTAAAAACGGCTTCTGGAACTTCGATCCCGACAATCCCGAGGGATGTCAAGGTAAAAAAGAAATTATTATCGTGCAAACATGTTCAATAAATATTTTTGCATAAAGCGTAATACTTAAATAAATATTTATTATATTTGTTAATAGCGGTAAAAAACCTATTATTTATTAAACTATACTGATTATCTTTCACACTCAATTTTTCCCTCTAAAAGATATCAATATTATAATAAATAGTATATATATATATATCAATGATAACGAGCTTGTGACTTCATCAGATTCTGTTTACCCCCATAAAGAAAGTTCGATCATAACTTCTCAAAACTCGTACAATAAAGTCAATTACTTTTGCAATTGCAGCCTGCACCTGTAACACCTTGGGTACTATCGACAATCAAGGTTGCAACGTGGTGACCGGCGAATGTACGTGCAAACCGTATGTCACAGCGCGCGACTGTAATCAATGTTTGCCGAAGTATTGGGGACTCTCCGAGGACCGTGACGGATGCAAACCATGCGATTGCGATCCCGGCGGATCCTACGAGGAGTCCTGTGACGTCATTACTGGCCAGTGCAGATGTAGGCCGCACGTCAGCGGGAGGACTTGCAATCAGCCGGAGCAGAGTTACTACACCGGCTCGCTAGACTTTCTCATTTACGAAGGAGAGTTGTCTAGGGCGACCGATGTAAGTTCACTAAATTGAAAAAATTGAATATTAAATATATAAATAAAATAAAAAAGGACTCTCAGAGTTTAAAATCAATAAATAAATTTAAAAAGGTCTAATGAGAGTCAGTGCAGTTCTCTAGGAGCATAAAGTATTGTGTAATTCTTACAATTAGTTAAATTATATGCATAAATTTAAATTCGCAAATTAAATTAGATATAAATATTCGAACGTTTCGGCTCCTATTCAGGCCATCTTCAGCGCAAAATTCTTATTACGTTCCCAATTTTTCCTTTACATCTAGGA
Source organism: Aphaenogaster floridana (assembly GCA_003063835.1). Lineage (NCBI taxonomy): Eukaryota > Metazoa > Arthropoda > Insecta > Hymenoptera > Formicidae > Aphaenogaster > Aphaenogaster floridana. The sequence goes on along the minus strand of NJRP01000040.1, from coordinate 889,426 downwards.
CATACTCTCCACGAAAGACTTCGATTACAAACGGTTGGTAAGCCGAATGATATTAAAAAGGCCAGTCAGGTGGAAAGGAGAAAGAAAGAGCGAAACTCCAATTACATTATTGTACATCGTAGTGTTAAAAATAATAATTAGTCAAGTAAAATAAGTGTAAAGGTAATCAAAATCACAAGATAAAACGTTGAAAATTCAGAAGAGTCAGAAATATAGAAACTTATCCGATCAACGGTCAATATTAAACCGACATTTTAATATTGACCATTTTTGATCGGATAAGTTTCTATATTTCTGACTGCTCTGAATTTTCAACGTTTTATCTTGTGACTTCGATTTCTTCTTCTTCTTAGTCCAACATCGTAAACGATGTGTAGTGATCACCATGGTGCTCCATGGTGATTTTCTTGGCAAAGATACTCTCAGTGGTTTGCCATTGCCTTCCGAGAGGTTGTGATCAATTAAAAATTTGATATGTTCTGGGTGGGTTTGAACCTGGGTCTTTGGCACAGAAAGCAGACGCGCAACTCTTACGCCACGATCACCACTGATTTCGATTACCTTCAAGCTTTTACACAATGCTTTACACTTATTTTACTTGACTAATTATTATGTTTAACACTACGATGTATACAATTGGAGTTTCGCTCTTTCTTTCTCCTTTCCATCTGGCTAGTCTTTTCAATATCATTCGGCCTACCAACCGTTTGTAACCGAAGTCTTTCGTGGAGAGTATTTATGCCCTAGATGTAAAGGAGAAATTGGGAACGTAATAGGAATTTTGCGCTGAAGATGGCCCGAATAGGAGCCAAAACGTTCGAATATTTATATCTAATTTAATTTGCAAATTCAAATTTATGCATGTAATTTAACTAAGAATTATACAATACTTTGTGCTCCTAAAACTGCACTGACTCTCATTAGCCCTTATTTATTGGTTTTAAATATATAAATTAAGTATATTTATCAATATTAATCTTGATTCCAAGAGGCTGTAAGCATAAGCACGACTGCAACACGAATGAAATAACACCTAGAGAGAAAGAAAGAGTTACTTCTCTCTACAACTATACACATATAGAATTTTGCAAAACGTTAATTATCTCACTTAGATTCATCAGATTTTTATAAAAGAAACGTAAATTCTTTTTCAGAATTGTCAAGTGGTGATCAGAGAGCCTTATCGCGATGGTAGGAATAGCACGTGGACCGGCACGGGTTTCATGAAGGCCCTCGAGGGTTCGGTATTGAACTTCACTATCGACGACATTCGTAGATCGATGTGGTATGACGTGATCGTACGATACGAGCCAGTGCATCCGGGTGTCTGGGAAGACGTACAGATCATTCTCGAAAGAGACAGCCCACCGGATCCCAATGGGCCGTGCGCGGATTGGAGACCCGAATACGATCGCTTGTGGGCCCAATTACCTCTGCGTTCGAGAAGCGCCATGGCCCAACCATCTATATGTCTAGAGGCGGGAAAACGGTACAATCTTTTGCTGCAATTCCGCAAGTTCAACAGTCACATAGACACACCTTCGGCTTCCATTTTAGTCGACTCGGTAATATATTTTATTTGATAATATATTTTATTACTGTCGTCAAAAATTATGTCTACTTCATCGTGTAATCTATGCTTATTTGTATGCGCTTGTATGATTTCTGCAGATTGTTCTGAAGCCGAGGATAGATGTGATACCCTTCTTCAAGACGCCGGGTCTGGGTGAGCTGCGTCTCCAAGAATACGAACGTTATCACTGTAATGAACTGTTCAATGATGTCAACAGCGTGTGGAGTAACGTACCCGAGATCTGCAAGAAGTATCAGAACAGTATCGGCTATTACGTCTTTGATGGCGCTCATTGTAAGTCCAGTCGCGCGTTATCCAACATTTGCTTCTCAATGATTAATTTCACATCGTTTAATCTTTTTCGTTGAATTCCAGCTTGTGAATGTAACCCAACGGGCTCTCGCAGTCTTCTGTGCGAGAACTACGGCGGAACGTGCCCGTGCAAGCCGAACGTGGTCGGTAGACGTTGCGAGCGTTGTGCGCCGGGAACTTACGGATTTGGTCCGGAGGGATGCATCCCCTGCGACTGCGACGGCGTCGGCGCCCTCGACAATTTCTGCGACGTCGAGACCGGCCGCTGCAAATGCCGCCCCAACACCTACGGCAGGACCTGCGGTCAATGCGAGCCTGGCTTCTGGAACTTCCCGCACTGTCAGCGTTGCGAGTGTCACGGACACGCGGACAGCTGCGACTCGAAGACCGGGGCTTGCATCAACTGCCGAGATTTCACCACCGGGCACAATTGTGACCGTTGCGTCGACGATTTCTATGGCGATCCGCGGATTGGCGTAGATATACCTTGCAGAGCGTGTCCTTGTCCAGGTGAGTACAGTTTTGGAAGAGATTTATATTAATTATTACTTTAAAAAACTTTTTAAATCAAAAATTAAAGTGTCACTCTTATTATAAAAATATTATCTCGTTAATAAAAATAAACCATATTCCTCAGATTTGTAGTTATATCGATCTATGTATATATTTTTTTCAACAATATAAAACTTAACTTTTAACTGTTTAAGTATAGTAATAATAAAACATTAAAAATTGAAGAATTTGTTTCTTAATCACTCATTTGTATTTTTTATTAAAGTAAAAAGTAAATTTCTTTTGTTAATTTCTTATTATATATATATATATATATCTATTTTATTATCAATAATTATGTAACATATATTTTATTACTTCCATTATATTTTATTTTACCAGGCACACGCGAATCCGGTCACTCCTACGCCAACAGCTGTTCATTAGACTCAATAACGCAGGACGTAGTGTGCGAGTGTTTCGAAGGATATTCTGGACCACGCTGCGAGCATTGCGCCGAGAATTATTTCGGCAACCCGGAAGTGCCAAGCGGTAGCTGCCAACTCTGCAACTGCAATAACAACACGGACTTATATCGCGCCGGTAACTGTGATCCGCACACCGGTCATTGTCTCCAATGTCTGTTCAACACCGATGGTCGCACTTGCGAGGTGTGCAAAGCGGGATTCTACGGAGACGCTCTGCGGCAAAACTGTCAAGATTGCGGGTGCAATGTTCTGGGCACTGACAAGGCCGCGGGACCGTGTAACCATCGTAACGGACAGTGTCCGTGTCTGCCGCACGTCATAGGACAGCTTTGCGACTCCTGCGAGGATAATCATTGGAAGATAGCCAGCGGACAAGGCTGCGATCCTTGCGAGTGCGACGTAGTTGGAAGTATTTCAGACAGGTTCGTTTGCGATTCTTATAAAAATCGAAATTCTGCGATTTCTTACAGAAGTATTGTTTTGATTAATTTTGCTGGCGTCTTTAATTGAATAATTTAATATTGATAGTGGTCTAATCCATTTTCTTGTTATTAATCCAAATGTAACTTAGAAAAAAGTTTAATTTTCTCAGGTTGAAGATTAATTTAAACGTGGGTTAGATCACTATTTTACAATCCATTAATTCAAGGAAGGACTACGTAATGTGGCTGATTAAAATATTTCCGTGTGCAGATGCAACCCCTACGATGGCACTTGCGAGTGTAGGCCAGGATTCGGCGGCAGACGGTGCAACGAGTGTCAGACAAACTTCTGGGGCAATCCGAACATCGAGTGTTACCCGTGCGAATGCGATGTAATAGGTTCCGCAAGCCAACAATGCGACAGGGAGACCGGGGTATGCGTTTGTCACAAAGGCATCGGCGGCGAGAAATGCGACCAGTGCGACCGCGGTTACCACGGCGAGGCTCCGCAGTGCAGCCCGTGCGGCGAATGTTTCGACAATTGGGATCTGATACTGGACGGTCTCAGGAACAAGACGAACGCGGTCATTCAGGAAGCCTCAAGGATACAAAAGGTCGGTACGACTGGCGTGTATAGCCAGGAATTCGACGACATGGAGGAGTCCCTGAACGAAGTGCGGGACCTGATCAGCAACACCACTATCCGGAGCCAAGATCTGGACGCATTGGACGACTCGGCCGACGAATTAGCGAAGAATATCTCCGAATCGGCCAAACAGTTGGATGAAGCGAACAATCACTTAGAGAATCTCAGTCAGCGAGTTAATCTTGGTGACGTCGCGTTGAAGAAATTGAGAAATAGGACAAACAGCTTGCACGAGGCCGCCGCCGATTTGCGGGAGAATGCCACTAGGTTACAAGAGGAGAATGTTCTGGGCGCTCTGAACGTGACCCAGCAGATGGCCGAGCAGTCCAGGCAGGCCGAGAAAATGGCGAACGATACTACGAATGTCCTGGGCGATGCGGAACGTTTCCGCAAGCATACCGAGAACCTCCTGGCAAAGAATCGCGCCTCCGTGGATGAGGCCCAAGAAAGGAACAAGGATTCGTTGATGAAATTGAACAAAAAGCTGAAAACGTTCGGTATGGCGATACCTGAACTGAATTTGCGAATGTGCGGCGACAATGTGACGGAGTGTAGCAACGTCTGCGGTGGTGCAGGCTGCGGCTTCTGCGGAGGATTATCTTGTGATGTGGGTGCGGTTAGCAAGGCCAATCAAGCTTTAGATGTTGCCAAGCAGCAAGCTGCCAAGATCAAGAGCCACAAAGATGAGGCCGAACAACTGTTACGCAATGTAATTATTACTAATCTGGTCCTTAAAAGTTATTTACGATTTCTACAAGAATTAATTATTCTTAACAGTTATTTATTTAGAGTTGGGAAGTAACACGTTATTTGTAATGCTGTTACTATTACCGTTATTTTTTATGGTAACGTCGTTACAAATACGCGTTCTTTGAACTCTGTATTTATTATATTTAAAGAATTATATATATTATTATTATATTTACAGAAGTTCTATGAACTTCTTCATTTCTGCAATTTATTCATTTATCATTTTAATCTACAATTATTGTTTCTGCGACTCATTTGATTAATCCGTATTCTCAGATGAGTCAAATCAGGCAAGATGCGACAGCAGCAAGATCCAACGCTCAAGACGCCTTCAACTACGCGTGGGAGGCGCGCAACCGCTCCGACAAGATCACCAAAGACCTCTCGGACATAACCAAGCGAATCTGGAGCACTCTAGACGAGGATCAACCTACACCGGCCATGGTGAGGGACCTCGCAGACGAAGTGCTCGCGAAGAACATCCAATTGGAGCCAGACGAGATCACGCGATTGGCCGATCGCATCAAGAGTATCGTGGGCTCTCTCACCGACTCCGAAAGGATTCTCGCCGATACCAAGGACGATCTACGACTGGCACACGACCTCGAGGAACGCGCTAATCGCACCAAAGAAATGGCCATTGAGAAGCAAACCTTAGCGAGCAAAGTGATCCTGCTGCTGAACGACGCGCAGAAGGCGCAACATCTGGCGCAGAACGCGATCGACAAAGCGGAAGGTGACGTGTCCAAATCACAGAAAGATCTCGCGGACATCGCCGACGTGACGAAGGCTGCCCAGATCCAGGCTAACAGCACTACTCAAACGGTAGAGGCGCTGGACGCTCGTTTGAAGCAACTCCAAACGCAATCCGCGAAGAACGGCTTTATTCTGGCAGAGATCGGCACGGAGGCAAAGAAGGTCGCCGACGAGGCGCAGGTGATCGACGGCAAGACGAAAAAATTGTCAGAGGAGTACAAGAGGGCGGACGAGTCACTGAATCAGCGGGTGAACAAAAGTAAGGGCGATATTCAGCGGGCGAAGAGACTCCTGCAGCGTGCCTCCGAGCTGACGGCGGACACGTCGACCAAATCCAAGGACTTGGACGGCATGGAGAGCGTCTACAAGGATAACGAGCGGCTGCTGACGGACCTGATGAACGACGTGGACATACTAACGATGGAGATGGAAAGACACCTGGCAGAGATCGAGAAGAAGTCGCAGTTGTACAGACAGTGTTCCGCTTAATATTCATCGCAATCAGTTAGAGAGTCACTTATCTTCCGATCACGAATTTCGTCTGCAAAGTACGATACGTATCGATAGCCGGTGGATCTTATCTTCGTTATTACGTTTGATAGATATCTGTCCGCGCGGTAGAATCTCTTACTCCGCAGACGAGATCTCTTTCCAGTGTACATCTCACTACTGCATTTTACCGCGAGATATGTTAAGTCTTAGTAAGATCGGTGCTTTATACATGTGCAATAGCCGTGAGTTTTACCTTGATTTATAGAAAATGAATATGCGTATTTACATATTGCATACATATATACATGTGGCATTCGCAACTTATTCTGGATAATATTGCGAAAGGCGAAGAGATTATTATTAGTGCCATAAATGTAAATGGAGGGGCCATTAGTAGTTGTAAAGAGGATTTTTGTACGTCAGTTAAAACATCGCTTCAAGCGCAATCAAAATGCTATCGTTTCTAGCTTTTAGCTTCGCTAATTTTCTCTACTCTCTTTTGCAATTTTTATATTTTTATATTTCGTAGCACATTTTTCTACTTTTATAATAAGAATATTCTTACACACGTTCTATTCGTTGATACATATATATATGCCATTTTACTACACATGGTACTTAAACGAGAAACACCGTAGCGAAGTATTAAGCTCGTGTTCTATAGATGGTACATTAAAAATAATTAAAAAGTAATGTAAATAATTAAAATAAACCTAATACAGGATTAAGATAGATATTCTGCAATAAATCTGCCGAATAAGAGAAATGTTCGATATTTCGCCGACACACGCATACACACATTTTATCTACAAATGGACGAAAGTTAAAGTGGCCTTGTCGATCATTACAGTGCCTGTAAATAATTACAGTCCGCGCATCTGTAAATATTAAATGTTACATACTTATAAATCCAGTCTACGATGTTCGACGGCTGTTTGTCTTTAGTCTTTTTCGTTTTTCTAATCCTGATTCTCATTATAACGAATGGCGGAATCCCACGCGAGAAGTAACATAGAAAGGCCGACAAAATTCGTGTAATTATCCTGGCGATACAAAAGCGAAAGGAACAAGATTCCGTTATTTATATCATCATTGCACGCGATCGATCCTCATACATTACATCGGATATCGTCGAGAGTTTCGCTTAAAAGTGGGCGAACGATGCTATGATCAAGCCAAAAAGAGTTCAATGATATTTAACGTCATATTACGTATAGCGATATTACAATACTGTAATATTAGAGAGAAATAAATGAGTTGACAAAAAGGAGGAAGAGGTAGCTCTATCTCGGCGAACCTGTCGATCCTCGATTACCGATCCTTAATTTCCAATTATATTCAAATATGAAATTTCTCCTATCGTACATGAAAAATCTGCAATTTAAAACAATCGCTTATCTGCACGGATGACACGCCGCGTTCTTGCAACTTATTGTGGTATCGCGCAAGGAAATTGTCAGACACGTGATATCATCGGTGATAAAATGTTTCCTGTCTTACGCCGCGCGTTTTTCATTAAATAATGGTACACATGTCAGTGTACACTGTAAAAAAAATATGTAAAATTACAGGACAAGTGTAAAAATTACACAGGACCACAAATTTTTTTTTTAATTAACACAAACTTGACTACGTGTACGTATTTTGGGTTGCTGAAGTCGAATCCGTTGGCCGTTTTTGTCCACCACGTCTAAGTTTTTTGTAAATTGCAAAGAAATCACTTAAAATTTTTAACCATAACCGACACAACAAATTCCTTTTAAGGGTTAAAAGTCCTAACAATGTGCTTAATTTTGATTGTAATAAAACTTCTCCAACATGTCACATACTGTAGTTATAATATGCCAAAATACACTAAAATAGCCCTTTTTGCAACTTTAACTGCAATTAACTCAAAATTGTGACGTGATAGAGCAATTTGGCCAGCGGCATTGTTTTTTGCGACCAAAAATCTATAAGAATCACCTACTCTGATCCCAGTTGATTTTCACAATTTTCTTTTTGTGGTCCTGTGTTACATGTAAATAAGTGTAAAAGTAGCATTATTTATAACGGAAACGTAACAAAATCATGTATTTTTACAACAATTATTATTGTGAAAATACGTGATTTTGTAAGTTTCCATCATAAATAGTGAAGTAATATTACATCCTTTTTTTACAGTGTACGCGACTGCCCAATCACGCCTATCAAGCGGCTGGGACCAACGTGACTAAACGAAGCGACACAGTTGCCACCCATCGATCTTTCTCAACACGTCGCGATCGATTCGTAGGGCCCGGAAATAGGTTTTGTAGTTTATTATTACAGAGTCCGGTTACGCCGGAGCCATGTGCGCGATTAAGGTCCCCCCTCGCCGAATGTCATCGCTGCGTCGAACGCTCCTGCACCGATTCCGAAGGGGTTCGGGATCGGCCAGCTTCCCCGGCAGATAAACGACAGAGGAACGTTCTATTTGTCATTTCGGTACATTCCTTAAAATCGCCCTTTCCCTTTCGGAACCGGAGCCTACGCACGAATATTTCGTGAATAGCGCACTGTTGAATTCAAATGGCGTATGCGTTCAGCAGGCCGCGCACAATGGGTTCATTCAGTACGCGAATCAGTGGTTCTCCGCGGAGGTGAGAAAGCTAGAACGGCGAGAAGAAGCTCGGGAATTATTACTGCAATAAAGATTCAACTTCGATTTTTCCTCAAAGATAAATTCCGAAACTTTCGCACCGTTCTTTTTAAAACCATAACAAAGAGATAAGATAAACGACAGGCGCATAAAGACGCAGAAGCATCTGTAGCATCCCGCCAAAGAAATCATTGCTATCTACATTAAATATTTGAATTTTTTAATTAACGGTAATTAACAGGAACAATACTAATTCAAACGACTAACGTGATTTTATAAAATTCCTATCCCACGCCCTGTAAAGAAAAAAAAGATCTCTGGTATTTTAAAAGAAGTTCACCAGCAGAGAAATTTGATAAAAAACATCGCAACGGGTAATAAATTTTTCTCTGTCAAATTGAATTCGAGCGTTCGGGCATACCCGACGGGGATTATTCTTTGTCGCTTCGTGACACCTCTAAAGTCGACGGTGCCCGATTGTTCGACTGACCCACACTTTAACCCGGCACTGAGAACTGTAGTCAGGGCACGCGATAATATCACGGTGACTGATGATGCACGAGCGCATACATAGCGCATAAATAATGCATTATATTCGAGAGTAGATTTTACGCGGCGTAGCGAGTCTCATTAGATCCGCCACATAATTTTCAAGTTAATAATTGAGAGTTTTTAAAGACGTATATATAACGCTAACTCGCCGAAGCTATGGGACTTGGTAGCTATCTCTAAAATGATAAATATATCAATATTTGTATAGAGAGATTATAAAATCTTTTCAGCATTTACTTTTCAATATTAGCCGTGATATATTGGACGGCTTTATTCCCACGGAATACTCGGCGAAACGTTCGACGACAGAAACCGAAGATCATTATGCGAGAGTACCTCTGGATTTTCTTCATATCGAAGAAGCTCGTCACGCAGACAAAAATGAATGTAAAATAAAAAATACATTCCAAATGATACAAAATGAACGGTTTATTATATGCATAGCACATCCAAATACGTGGCATACTCTATTCTTGTATAAAATTCTCTGAACAAAACTGAAAGGGGTATTTCTTCTCAAGCTCCTTCAAGTTCCTGACCGTCCTAACTCGTTGCTCGAGATACGTATGCTTCTGTCTTTGTTCTTTCTACGCGTGGTTAACCACGAAAATAATCTACAACACATGCACGATTTTAAGAACTGCTAAATTATTCACGCGGTTATCGTCCGACAGTAGAATTTTATTTCATATTAGAAACAAGGAGATATTCTATCTGATTATGTACAAATAAATTTTGCTGTAAAACCATTCAGATGAGTGCATCAATCTAAAGCTGCGTATCCACCAAAGGAACATTGAGGAATTTTTTTAAAAACAAACATACACATACATACATACATATATACTGGAATTTATTCTATCTGAAGATATTCTATCTGATTATGTACAAATATATTTTGTTGTAAAACCATTCAGATAAGTACATCTCAATCTAAAGCTGCATATCCACCAAAGGAACATTGAGGAATTTTTTTAGAAACAAACATACACACACATACATACATATATACTGGAATTTATTCTATCTGATTATGTACAAATATATTTTGTTGTAAAACCATTCAGATGAATGCATCTCTAAAGCTGCGTATCCACCAAAGGAACATTGAGGAATTTTTTAGAAACAAACATATACACATACATACATACATACATATATACTGAAATTTATTCTATCTAATTATGTACAAATATATTTTGCTGTAAAACCATTCAGATAACTGCATCAATCTAAAGCTGCGTATCCACCAAGGGAACATTGAGGAATTTTTTAGAAACAAACATATACACATACATACATATATACTGGAATTTTTACGGAAACACACAATAAAAATACAAATATTTATATTTGACAATCTTATCGGTCCTAATCTTACTTATTATTGAAGAAACACAAATGTTACTCTATGTTCCTTTGGTGAATACGCAGCTTAACATTCTTAAATTTTATCCTCCTAAATATCGCACTGTAAAGCCCACTTCAGATAATCTATAACTAATACACGATATATAAATAGAATCCTATTTCTAATCTCGTGTGCCGTATAATACGGAAAATATTTGAGGAGAATATATATATATAAAAGATATATTAAAATACGTACGTATCAGAACACACGGCAGACAAAATTATAAATAGAATTCCGACGCAAGAATTATAGATCGTCCAAAGTGGACGAAGTGGACTGAAGACACAACACGTGTCGTGCAGAAAAATCTAAAATATCTCTCCTATCACTCGCCGCAGAGCTCGGTGCACAGTAATCGTGTTTTTCTCACGACGTTTCCCTCTGTCGCAAGGGGATCCCCACGGGGTCCAAGCTTACCTTTAATCAGCCAGAAGAGCCCGACACAGCCGGTCGAAGCAGCGTCGTTGCCGCAGCGGGGATGAAAGAAGGCAGTAGGGTGAGTTTTATTTGTCGAGGGCCACTCCTTCCCGATTGTTCGGTGCCCTTTGTGGCCGTTGACAGCTGCTGCCTACGGAGGTAGGTAAGTCACATTCGCGTTCGCCGATCGCTCGGAATCGGGAAGCGAGAGCTCGCTTAGTCGCCGTCTGGTCGGCGTGTCGACCGTTATATTTACCATCGCGACGATTCATCAACGAGTCGAGGGTAATTTGTGGCCGTGTATATCGGAATGAAATAGGGTGCTTGGTGACTTCGTAAACGTGGGCGTTGATAACGTGTGTGTACCTCGTGACGGAGTGAGAAACGTCCGATCGAGCGATCCTGATGCAGGCAAGGCACGTGCCGCTTACGGTAATTCACGTGCGGATACATTTCGTGAACGTTGTCCACGTGCCTCGAGAGGATGTAACGGATGTGCCGAGCACGCGTTAGATCAGATGTACGCGAATGTGACTTGTTATCAGACTCCGCGAGATTTCGGGATACGTGAGCTGCCCTTTAAAAAAATCCGCTTATTCGGCCGGGGAGAAGAAAATTACACAGGTGAATTAGAATAATTTAAGATAAAAAATATATACATTTTTTATAAATTATTTATTTATATATAAAAGTATTTTATTATGTACACTTAATTTTGTTGTTATTGAATTATGTAGACAAAAATTTCCTTTGAGCAAAAATCACAAACGTGATCAGATAAGAAAAGAAAACAAACTGCTTCTTTTAGTATTATGATGTTAATATATCGGGTGGGTGTTCAAAACCGCCGACTAATGAAATTGAGATCCTGCAACGAAGTTATTTACTTTCTCTGACGCAATGTCCGAAGTTTTTTCTATTTTTATGATTAATTAACGTGCAATTAACTAATATGCAATTCTGCGATCGATCTTCATCGATTTCCCTTTTCCGGCAATTTCATATGTGGCTCTTTCCAAAGAAAGATAAAGCGAGGCGCGGCCTGAGTTAGTCGAATAAACTTTCGATCATGCGAAGCAAACAATGAAATTGATGAAAACGGAGCGAAATGGAGTGCGAGACAAATGGAATAAGCCAGTCAGGATGATAATCGCACACAATGTACACATCGTCAGAGCCTAGTATCCTCCCGACCGCTATTTCTGGAACAACACGCCTCACTTAACATACATGCATAAAAATGTTTTATAGTCTATCGGGACTAACATTATCAAAACGAAAGAAATTCACCATGACTGTCGTGATTTAGCGGGTATACAAGCCGCACGGATCAACTCTTGTCAGCTTGGAAACGATATAATTTTAACAAATCTTGATATCAATTTTCCAAATGTAATATAAGATACGTCCTTTTCATTTCTACAGTAAAAAGATTTATGTGAACAGAATTTGTTTAAGTATAATTTAAATCGTTATTTAAAATAACTTTAAATTATAAATCAAAATCGTTTATAGGATTATCATTTCGATGAAAAATTTTATTATTAAAATTTAAATTAATTTGAAATGTACACAAATTTGATTGTATTGGGTATTTTTAAAATAATATTTGTCTTTTCTTTTATTTAATTTTATTGGTATTCTCTCTCTCTCCCTCCCCCTCTCCCCCTCGCTCTCCCTCTCTCTTTCCCTCTCCTTC
>NJRP01000040.1:853520-869120 GCA_003063835.1 Aphaenogaster floridana | reverse complement strand
TAAACTTAGAGCTTTCTAGCTCTTCAAATCGCCGAGAAAAGGCTATTTGAACGTTTTCCCTATGTAACAAACTCCAACATTTTCAACATTTTTCATGGGCGTAATTTGAGAGGTACGGAAAAAACATAAGAGTAGTTTTTTTTCGTAAAAAAAGTCCAAATTATAAAAAAAAATATGTATTTTATTCTAGAACAACTTATTAGTACAAGAAAAACAAGTTGAAGTTTTAATTTCGATTTTTTTGGGGTTTCCACCATAGAAAATTGCATTTTTTATTTTTTTTTTCGAAAAGAGCGGAAAATTTTACAAAGACCTATGTGGTTTAAAAAGTGGGCATTATTCAGCAATATAGGTAAAAAAAATTATATTTACAAAAAAAGTCGAATTTGCGGAAAAAATTGCAATTTTAATTTTTTTTACCTATATTGCTGAATAGTGCCCACTTTTTAAACCACATAGGTTTTTGTAAAATTTTCCGCTCTTTTCGAAAAAAAAATAAAAAATGCAATTTTCTATGGTGGAAACCCCAAAAAAATCGAAATTAAAACTTCAACTTGTTTTTCTTGTACTAATAAGTTGTTCTAGAATAAAATACATATTTTTTTATAATTTGGACTTTTTTACGAAAAAAAACTACTCTTATGTTTTTTCCGTACCTCTTATTACGCCCGTGAAAAATGTTGAAAATGTTGGAGTTTATTATATAGGAAAAACATTCAAATAGCCTTTTCTCGGCGATTTGAAGAGCTAGAAAGCTCTAAGTTTAGCCCATAACTCCTCTTTATACATAAAAGAAATGACACAAAATTGGCGAAAAAAAAAATAGGCGCCAATTTCTTGATACAGAATTGGTGGAATGTGCCATATATATATATATATATATTAAATATAGATTTGTAGAGTAATACGCTAACAGTCACGTAGGTAAAATTTCGTTTTCTTTTCCAGATATATACTGATCTCACGGTCGGACATTTACAATCAGTTATACACTAGTCGCGGTATAACGCTGATGTTAATAGTCGTATGGAGCCTAAGCTTCTTGATGCTGCTACCGCCCTTGTTGGGGATCTGGGGTACCCTAGGACTGGATCCTGTTACCTTCTCGTGCACCATATTGAGGAAAAACGGCTCGAGCCCGAAGAAATTTCTGTTCGTTCTGGGCTTCATTGTACCATGCGTGGTGATCAGCGTTTCGTATCTCTGCATATATTGGCGCGTACGGAAAAGCCGGAAGAATCTCGAGGCTCACGCGGCCGAAAGCGGCCGACGAAGCGGTGGCTTTCAACGGCGGGAGGACTCTAGAGTGACCAGACTGATGCTCACTATATTCCTTTGCTTCCTGATGTGCTTCATGCCGCTGATGCTGGTGAACGTGATCGACGATAAGATAAAGATTCCGATACTTCATATAGTGGCGTCCGTGCTCGCATGGGCATCCGCGGTGATAAACCCTTTTATTTACGCCGGCACCAACAAACTGTATAGGGAGGCGTACAAACAGGTTTTGTGCCCCGTTTCGAGCAGGACACCTACGATCGGTCCCAAACCAACGCATTCTCACTCGAGCAAGGTCTCGTCGCCCCATACGACGTAAAAATAATATCTTCCGTTCCGGACATAGTTGCTTTGGATTAATGGCGGTAACGAGTAAAAAGTTGATAAATAATACCATTTTCCTTATTTTTCATAAGTTAAGCGCTTGACAAGTAACGTATAAGGAAATAAAACTTTTTTTACAAAGTTTAACTGTAAGTTGTTAGATTACGAACCTAAAAACAGCAGATTTCTACTTGTTAAAAATTTGTACTCATGATTCTCCACAGAGATTAAGTTTCTGTTAAAAAGAGGAAATTTTGTGTTAAAAAGTAGAATTTTCTTCGCTAAATTAAAATAAATAACTTATTTTTATTTGGAATAAGAAATGTAAAAGCACCGTGAGAGGAAAAGTATGTATAAAAATTGTATTTTTCGCCTTAATACATAAACATTATATCATAATGTTATAATATAATGACATACAATATTTCTATAAAAAAAATTTCTGCATAATATAAAGTATATATGCATACATAAAAAGAGGACGAAACATATAAACGTACATTATAAACAAATTAAAAAAATACATATTAGAAAAATCGATATTGCAACTTAAAGCAAAAGTACGATATATATGGCGTAAATCATATATAAAAAATTTGACATAAATACTTAAAAAAGAAACAATAACATTTTAACATCTCCAAAAGATCACATCTTTAGTTTAATATTCAAACGTTATACTTCACGGCAATTTTGTTGATTACTTGTTCATTTAAAGACGTATACACTATACATTATAGATACGCGCATATTAATGTCGTAATAATATATTTGTACTTTTGAAGCGATAGCATTATCAAGTACGATAATTTGAATTTAAATGCAAGTACTAAAACATTAGTAAATCAAAGATGCCATAAAAATATACTTATAGTTCTCGCAACCAACAAGTAATAAAGTATTTTCTCTGCCTTGGTATTGCTGTTAATTAAAATCTCATGTAAAGGAGATAGTTACGAACAAATGTAATATGTGATGTAGAAATGTTGAAAAAAATAAAATCATTTTCTACCGTAATGCTCGATGCATTATATATCCACGTAAATATTCATAATCCTATCTTAACTTACATACTAATCTCAATTATTTTTCACTAAACATGGACGGAATTAGTATAAATGCTTTCGTAACATTTACCTTACGTTATTGCTTACATTATTGTAGTAAAGTTTAAGTTTGGGATGTCAGAGATAAAATGCAGATATGCCACATAAACGTATGCGTACATTGGTAACGATAAAATCTACGAGATTCTTGTGAACACAATGAGATATTTACAACTTCGATACGTTAGTAAGTAAATGCTAAGGTATGCCTAAATATACGCAAGTAAGAACATTAATTCAACTCCAATTCCGGTAAGTAGGGCTCCGTGATTGCAGTGATAGGACAGATACTTAGGATATCCTACAAATAAAAAATACAATTTAGCAAATATAATTTTGAGTAGCATAGAATTGATTTTTCGTTCCTTACCAATCGTGTTAGTTCATCGAACGTCGGCCGTTCTTCGGGATCGTCTCGCCAGCAGGACGACATGACCTCGTAAATCGGGTCTGTGACGTCCAACAATTGCGGTAACCGAACACCTCGCGTAACCGCGTCCTCCACCTCGCTATCGAGCGTCAAACTCGAGTACGGTGTACCGCCCATGCTAAATATCTCCCAGAGAAGTACGCCGAACGCCCAGATCACGGCCGGCTGATGCTTCTTCTGATTGTCGAAGCATTCAATGGCTATCCACCTTGCGTACTTCAAGTCCTCTAAAGCGTACTTGGCGATACCATGACCCATAAGTTTCGGCGTCCAATCGCTCGTCAGTCCTACGCTTCGCGCGCAGAGGCGACTATGGACGATCTTATGGCTCGCCAGGTATTGCAATGCCATCGCTATCGAGGACGAGATGGACAGTATTCGATCTACTGGGAATAGATCCCCCGATCGCGCGCCTAACAGACGGTTCTTCAGGATCTGCGGCGGTAGCTCCAGCACGACGTGCAACATGTCGGTGGTCTCGCAGGTTCCCACGAGGCTCGCCAGATATTTCATAGAGCCTGCTCGGATACATACGTCTAATTCTCTTAGCATATGCCTTTTGTCGGATCCCTTCAAAGCGCCATCGGCTATGGTGTGAACCGTTACCGGATAGGATCCGTCGTCCTTCAGAACGCTTCCGGTGTGCACGCTGCCGAATCGTCCTCTGCGCACAATGTGACTATCGACAGACAGAGCGTTTCGCGGTATATTCCAGACTTTCTTCTTCAGCTCTTGATAGTGATTCACTCTCTCGGGAATGTCCTCCGGAATGTAGCCCATATTGTCTACCTCGTACACCGGGCCCTGCAACGTGAGCTCCTGCTGCTCCGGCAGCTTCCGCATGTGAAATCTCTCGTGTCGCCGTCGCAGTACAAAGTACACCAGTATCGAAGCGGCGAGTAGTATACTCAGCAGCGTGATCGCTATGCAAAGCACGAGGGCAGTCGAGTCCATCCGACTCGTGGCTGTCGTCTCGTTGCTGAACACGTTACTGGCCAAATCGGAATAGGAACGTTGTACATCCGTTCCAACCCGCGAGATTATCGCCAAGCCGACTTGCGCGGAAACGTAGAGGTCTTTCAACGGGGCGTTGCGATAACCACCAATCATCTTTCCATCGCCTACAGTGAACCTTTTGTATTTGTGAAAGTCCAACGGATAGAATTGCGCGGTAACGTAGTAATTTAAGCCCTGCTTCGACGCGGCGTCGTAGTTGAAGTACTCAACGGAGGAATCGGTCGGAGGTATAGTGCCAGCCTGCACGACAACAACCTGGTATATGCTGATAGGTCCGTACTCGCTGTGACCCTCGGTAAGCATGACGGTAATCGTACTGTCTCCGCGTTCCAATATTTTAGGCGTGGCTGGTGTGTCGGGTGGACCTATCATAGTCCATGACGTAATATACGCCGGATCGCTGGACCCCTGCGTATTGCTGGCGGTGACAGATATGTTGTATTTAGTGCCAGGCTGAAGACCTCTCAGAGTCGTCATGTTCGATGCACCCCCTTGAATCTGACTCTCGATAGGTGGCAAAATGTTGCTCGAGTGTGTTTCTACGACGACGGCGCGGATAGTATAAAACGTTACGTTTCCGTTGGGTATGTCTGGTGGCTGCCATACTATTCTGATAGCGTCTTTGTTTTCGTGAATTACTGTTATTCTCCTCGGTGGACTTGGCCCTAAAGAAAGATACACGCATATTTTTTTCATATAATGTATTCTATGTTGGAAATTCACTGTATTAAGCACATATTGGAGATACAGTAAACCCTCGTTAACACGAACTCGAAGGGACCGGGATTTGAGTTCGTGTTAACCGGGTGTTCGGGTTAACCGAGGAAATCTTGCCCTGTACAACTCTGCCGGGACCCAAATTTTAGTTCGGGTTAACCGAATGTTCGTGTTAACCGGGTTCGTGTTAACGAGGGTTTACTGTAGTTTTAAATTTTGTCATATGCATACGCTGTATGATAAAAGTTACTTGAAGTAAAAGATTCCCAGTAAACACCAACTAACAGTAACATTATATCAATATTATAATTTCCTACTCAACAATGTAACTGTTACGTACATGTGTTATATTACATTTATATTGTTGAGTGGAAAATTATAATATTGATGTAATGTCACTGTTGATTGGTGTTTACCAGGTTTCTATTGTCACACAAACTATACCTTGTTGACCAGTGGCGTAAATACTCATAGCTTCGTAGCTGCCGCAATAGTTATCGGGATCAGAGGTACAGGGGACAGTACAGCTATTCGATGGGCCGTCCTGGCCAAATTTGCTGATGCAGTAGCACTGTTGCCCGTTCATTAGCGCCGCGAACCTGTTAAACAGAAAATCACAGATTCTGGAACCTATTCGATACTGATATATCTCCGGTACGCTGCTCACTTACATGTAATACTGAGAACGGCATTTTTTGATGCACTCGGCGGGCGTGCTGGCGTACGCCAAGGCCGGGGCGGGTAGTTCGTGATCGGAACCCCGAAAACAGCCCTCATACTTCTGAGCGCACGCGAAGTAAACGCTGCAGAGGAACAAAAAAGACGCAATCATCATCGCGAACTCGTGGGTGATTTTTGCTGCGTTTTATATTAATCACGGGCGTGTTCAGTCCCAATCTCCGTTTCACGGCATAACGTTATGAGTTACACGTTCGGAATGTGCAGCACGAGCAGGTATGAGTCAACGCACGACGCGGGACGATCGCACGACGCGGTACACGAGGCAACGTTACGTCCGTCTCGTCGAATAGGATTGCTGGTCTGCCGATAAGTCACGGACGATTTCCCTCGACTCGCCAAATTCGCGTACGCTCATCTTCCTGCGTTTCCCGACCTATAGTTCAATGAGGAGTACTCATTGACGAGTAAACTGGAGTAAACAACACCTGGAGTTCACATACGCTCCCGTTGTTTCGGGTGCTGCACTCGCTGCTGCACTCGCGCAAGCCTTTGAGTCAGGTCCGTACTAAATCAGAGGAAGCGAAGAAAATCGGAGCAAGCAAAAAAATCGGAGCAATGGAAGAGATAAAATGTCATTTTTTAAATACTGCTATAGTATTATAATAACAATTTTGTGATTGAAAGAACCATTTATGGATGTTATGTATATGTTTATAATTTTTTAATTGGGAAAGTTAGCTATTACTTATGCTATTTTATTGATGCCATTTTATCAAGCAACGTTATATTATTATATAATTATATTGTTATATCTTTGAATTCTTATTTATTCTTGTATTGTTTGATAATAAATATTTTATTTGACATTTACGTGTGTACATTTTTCTGCATCTATCTCAGTTTATATGTATTTTCATAAAAAAAATATAACAAATTGATTTATATTATATTTCTTCCAAGTTTCAAAATACTTATAAAAGCTTTGAAAAAAATTATAAAATCTTTCAATTAAATTCTGACACTGTTTTCTATATCGTTTGTCATATATGCGATCTCGTTGTATAAAGCTTTTACTATTATGCATCCATGATGCTTATCAGAACTATTCGATCTTACAATTAGATATAACGATGTTTAAATGATGGAATTCAAATATTTATGAATTCCATAAATATTTGAATATTTATTTGAATATGGATAAGCTTATCCGGATATAATATTAAAAAATTACTGAAACACGAAATTGTAAAATTTAGAGATGTAAATTTGAGTTAATTTCGTGTATTCATAAATATTTAAATATACTAGTATATTGGAGAGAAAAAGAGAAACAGAATTTCGAAGAATTTCGTAAAAGATCTATAAATTCCGCAACATTCTATAGGCTACGTTCCATAATGTAACATGAACTATAGATAAATGCAGGTTTGGAAAGTAACTCATTACTTGTAACGAAGTTACAGTTACAGTTATTTTTTTTCGGTAACTCTAACTTAATTTCGTTCCTTTTTCTCCATCTGTAACTGTAACTTAACTCAGTTACATATTTTCGGTAACTAGTAACTAATTTAATAGTTACATTAATAGTTACTTTATATATATTTCAAAATTTTTTGGTAGATTGCATTGGGCGACCTTGCGCTTGTGCATAAACATCGTTATCGACACTTTACAATCCAATGCGCATGCTCCCAACTGCTCTCAATATGCGACACATCTTACAAATGGAAAGAAGAAAACCAAAAAAAATTTTTTTAAGGTAATTTTAGGTAAAATTCTATTACCTAAAAAAATTTTTTTTGGTTTTCGCCTTTATTAAGTCACATACTAACAATAAGTATTTCTCATTTGTGGAGGTGACGTAAATTTCATTTCATTTACCATTTCATTTATCACTTTTAATTGTATGCACTGAGGAGAACTCAAATCGGAGCCGAAACGTTTGCGGTTTTTAGATTTGTCTATAGTGTATTTTTGAATAATAAATTTATTGTTTGCCCCGACATCGGCGTAGGCTCACATTGGCTTTCTTCCAAATTATCTTTGATTTTATATCCGAGAGCCTAGCATCATTAGTATTGATTTTGTGTTAAATGTCAATAAATTTTTATCACTAAGTGTAGATTTGATATTTTTATTTCATTGCAAGAAAGTAACTGCAAAGTAACGACTCGTTACTTTTTATAAGTAACTATAACTGTAACGAGTTACTTTTCAGAATCGATAACTTGTAACTGTAACTAGTTACATTTCAATGAAAAAACTGTAATTGTAACTAGATACTTTTATAAAGTAACTTTCCCAACCCTGGATAAATGTGCGTATATGCGCATTACGGAACGCAGCCATAAATTACATTACATGTTACGGCACTGCGCTATGTAACTTCGAATGGCGGGTAGCGAAGGAGGTGCAGCTGCACTTTTATGTTACGTGTTGGCTATAGAGAAAAAAAAGACACGGTTGAATGGGGTTCACGTCGATAATTCGCGCATCTAACCGAACCAATGAGTTGAAGCGATCGTGCGGCAAATGTGCGATAAATGAAGAGTATAATAATGAAAGGATATTTCGATCGTTCTCAGAAACGAAAGCGAACGGTCCGGAAGAGATATTTCGCTTGCACGATGCATCGACATGCACGATCGAAAGAAATCTTTGCAAATTTCACTACTTAATTTATAGAACAATCTAATATTGACACGCCACAAATTCCCGCCAAGCGTAATTACAACCGAGAGTGAAGAAAGAACAGCTTTTCGGACACAGATAATTGCGGGTTGCGCAACGTTCAAGGTCGCGCTATCTGGAGGTGTTTGAAGATTACATCTTAATGATAGCGTGTTAATCCTCCCCCTCCGCCTCTCCCCTCCCAACTCTCTGTCTCTCTCTCTTTCTTCGGGGCGAAAGACCCCTGGTATCGATCTTCAAGGCCTTCAGCGCTTAACAAAACTCTTCATTCGACGTCTTCGATACCTCTTCACCCCGAGAACGTTATCGATCACATAAATTATGCGAATTAATTAGAAAAAGCTGCGGCAAGAGTTCGCGAGTCCAGGAAAAAAACGGCGAGGTGTAAAAAATGCGGCAGTAAATTTTCCCTCGTTCATTTCTCCTGCGTGCTGCAACGATATCCCAGCAAACACAAAGTAACAGTTATATAACTATCATTTTTATAACTATCAGCTGTAAAACACACATATTTTAATAACTCTCCGACTTACACGGTTCCGTTGCTGATTACTCAGTTTCCCTCTTTTATAAAAATTGACAGGATGACATCCTGCTTCTATCGACAACGAAATCTATGCAATTATGTCTCGTTTTATATCGACTTCACTTCTAACGGCAAATCTCTGTAACATGTGCAATCCCATGTAAACGCTAGATATTCCTGGAATATTCCGTTCGTATTCCGGAATGCAAACGGAATATTTCGGGAATATCTAGCGTTTACTGGGATACCATCGCAAGGACACCTTTATTCAGTATGCGTGCGAATTTAACTTTGTTTGTGTTTAATTTATTATGACTATTTAATTGTTTCTGTTCTTTATTACACTGAAGATGACCTAATTAAAGATCGAAACGTTTGACTGATATTAAATTTTAAAACTGAATTTATTCTATAATATTATTATTGGCACGAAAATCCAGCCTGGCTCTTTATGCCCTATTAATTTCGATGATTTTAAATCTTTTAGAGCCTTAGATATTATTTTTATTGAAGTTATATAACTGTTAGTTATAATTTTTTTCCCACTATAATTGTTCCCAATATAATTGTTGTATAACACACGCGTTATGTAATAGTTATATTGTTGAGTGGAAAATTATAACCAATAGTTATATAACTGTTACTTTATTTATTGTGTTTGCTGGGATGTAACGTCGCAGTATTTCATGCATCCTATCGACGAAGTGTCATCCGTATTTTAAAATTCTGCCGTTAACTGAATTTTTAGGTCAATCGTTACGATACGGTGTCCACGTGCACCCTGTAATAACGCGAGGTGCCACCGGGTGGCTTGATATAGTTCGGGTTACATTTCGCGCGTCGGTACTTATTTGCATCGCGATTAATACTTTTATGCAAATGAATGCATGATCCGTGGCCAATTGTACTCGTGTCCGACTTTAATTTATGTGTATGTAGGTGCATTCTTATCGTGCGTCTTATCCTTTTATCTTGATCGATCAGCCTCGCGCGGTCTTCTTTATTGGTAAGTTATACGTTCGCCAATTTCACAGTCGTAGATTGGGTGACATCGACGCTGTCTCTAACACTACCGAAACATGAATTGCAATTCCATCTTCTCTAAATAAATATTCCTCCTTTGGATACATTTAAATGTTATAGATAATTACTAAATGCGCGTCGACACATAGTTTCTGATTAAAAAGTTTAAAAATAATATTTAAATAAAAATATTAAAATAATTATATTATATATATATATAATAATAACACAATTATATTAAAAATAATACATATATTAAATATTAAAAAGTAATTAAAAATTGTTACATAAATATTTATTATACAATTTGAATCATACAGTCATTATCAGGCTTATTATTCAAAGATATTCCAACGTTACAACCATGATTGACCCTACTTTCGCACGCGCTCAGGAATAGAGGGCCACGGAATCGCGAGTTTTCCATCGAGGGTAAAAGCGCTAAGAGTGAAAGAGCACAGGTCCCTCACAGGTTGACCGCGAACCCAAGAAAATGAACCCAAGGCACCGAGGGTGAGCGGTGGGCGGGCGGCTGTATAGTAAAGCGAAACGTAGGGAGTCACGCGAAGCAACCCCCGTGAAACTGGAGGTGGTTCGAGAAACCGCCGCGGTACGTTCCCTGGCAAACCCCAGTCAGTCTGCAGGATGAGGCGCGCGACGTGGCTGCTTTTTGCATCTACCCTGCTTCTCGTCCAGAGGACCCACGTTAGCCGCGCTCAGAGGACCCATGCGCGACAGGGTCTCAACCGCGAGAACCCGACCGTTAAGATACCGGGTCAGGGAACCGTTCTCGGCAAAGAGGTGCGACATCGTATTTCAATTTGTTCCGGTCGGTTTTAAGTTTTTACATTAATTTGCTGAGACCTGTCATCCCGTGCTATCCTAAAGTTGACGGGGATTTAAATATTTAGACGTTGATCGTCTATAAATAAACAGTCGATTTTAAGTCTGTTATATATATAATTCGGGTATTAATTTCGTTAATATATTTCACTGTTTTTTTATAATTATAATTCTAGATTGCGATAAAAATAGAAATGCCGTGTTATCAAGTTAAATACACTTTTGCATTAATTCTTGACTTGTTATAATTAATGTTAAGTATGATCGATTGAAATTCGAAACTTTAATTTCCATTTCCACCAACGTCAATTAACTTTAATCTCGGTTTAACTTGAATCGAGATTAAAATTAATCTACATTGGTAAAAATGGACATTAATGGAAATCGTTTATAAGTGTACCAATTTTATAAACATTATTTGAGTCCAATTTTTGCTAATATATGGTTTCTTTTTCTAATTTAAAAATGAGAAGAACACACACTAATTTGTTATTTCTTCAATTTTAATTCTAGAAAGAAGTAAACGATAAATTAAACCAATTAAAATTATCTTTAATCTTTGATGTAAATGGAATCTTCTTTCGTTATTCCATATACTCTTCTGAAATTTAGGTAGCCGTCACTAACTCGTTAAGACTGACGCAATACCTCGGTATCCCTTACGCGCAACCCCCGATTGGCGATCTCCGCTTCAGGCGACCGGTGACAAATCCTCTTCCCTCTTGGAACGACGTGAGAAATGCAACGCAGTTCGCACCGTCCTGCCAACAAGCTTCGGGCCAGCTTAAGCTGCATGAAAAACTCTACAAGCGATTATTACCACCGGACGTGCCCGATCCGGGATTCAACGAGGATTGTCTCTTCTTGAACATCTTCGTCCCGAACGAAGGTACGTGCGTTCAATCGTGTGTCCATATAGAGCCAGAATAGGAGTTAGAATTTATATGCAAAATTCTAACTCTCCAGACAGAAAGAGTTTGTTTCCAAAAAAGAAGGATAAATGTAATTCACAATGTTAACAAATAGTTAAATCGCCAGTAATATTCAAAAAATAAATTCAAATTTCATCGACAAGAACTGGCTAACCGTATATTTTAAATTAAAAACGGTACATACGACGTTTCGACCCTAAGTTTTGGGTCCTTTTCAAGTGCACTCTAATACATATAAATTATAATTTTCTCAATTGACACAAACATCCGTTATATATGTAAAATTTTTTCAGAAATAAACATATTAAGTTGTCATGTATGTCAAATTGTACATTTTCTGAAAAAATTTTACATATATAACGGATGTCTGTGTCAATTGAGAAAATTATAATTTATATGTATTAGAGTGCACTTGAAAAGGACCCAAAACTTAGGGTCGAAACGTCGTATGTACCGTTTTTAATTTAAAATATACGGTTGGCCAGTTGTTGTCGATGAAATTTGAATTTATTGGATAAATGTAATTGTTAAGACACTCTCGTATATAAAAGAAATGTTTAAAACAATAATAAAGGGAGCTATAAAAGTTGAACGCAGTTAGTGGTGCGCGAATTCTTCTACTATAAAATTGTCTTTAATTAAAATACATAAATACAATCATTGGTAACGAACGAACGTTTGTGAAGAATTTATTTGTTTCCAAATTTCTTTTCAAATCGATTTTTTAAACATAATACATTTATTTAGATACATTTATTAAATATATTATTGTAATTTATTACAAATTTGGTATTATTTGCGTTCCAAACATTAGCTTTTCATTCGTGCTCTCTCCTCCGGAAATAATTCAGACATACAAAAGAAATGAAAGAGATATTACTTTCGTTCACCTTGGTTGCGATTTTCGCGATATGAAAATTTTTTATTGTGAAAATACAATCGACAGAGAGAATGCTTGGTTGATGACAATCTTTGATACTGTCTACGTAATATTTCTTTCTTACGTAAACTTTGATTATTATAATTTATAAAAAATCTGGTATTATTTGCGTTCCGAACATTAGCTTTTCATTCGTGCTCTCTCCTCCGGAAAGAATTCAGACATGCAAAAGAAACGAAAGAGATATTACCTTCGTTTACCTTGGTTGCGATTTTCACGACGTGAAAATTTTTTATTGTGATAAATACAATCGACAGAAAGAATGCTTGATTGATGACAGTCTTTGATACTGTCTACGTAATATTTCTTTCTTACGTAAACTTTGACAACGTTAGGGCACGCAATGCAACGAAGAAACGACGGTCAACGGCGAAGTTCGTTCCCGACAGAGCGCGAGATAATGCTCGCCTTCAAGTTCTCGGAGACTGATTCCTTATCGTATGAAAGAAAGGGGGTGATTACGCTGATTACTCGTGGGGGCGAGCATTATACCACCGCGATCAGATAAAAGTGGACCAAAGAAAAAAAATTAATAATGTACCGTGCGGAGGCTTAGTGTCGTGCAGAGAAGATTTATCACGTCGTAATATAAAAAGCATGAAGGTGGACGTTCTATTCGATATGATTGACTGAGATAATTCTTCCGTGAAGTTTGCGGTTCGTTCACGCTTCGATTGTTCTCAGTGATTATTTTTTCCAATTTTTTTTTCAATTATTGGTATTACTTTTCCGATTAAAGCGAGAATAATACGATCGGCGCAAAAGTATATCATCGATAAATAAAATAAGAAAATAATAATAACTGTGTTTGACTCGAACAAATGGCAAGCTATCCTTTTAATTAGTTTGGATACAGAATTACACTACTGTTTATAAGAAAAATACTTTAAAAAATAAAATAAAACACTTTAGCAATATAATTACAATAATTTGATCTTTTAGTTAATAATTTGGTCTTTTAATAGTTAAACAAGATCAAATTATTTTGCTAAAATAAAATAATTACGCAAGAATGTGTATTATTTTATTTTTAAGGGTTAAATTAAAAAACATTAAATAAATATTTGAAACTTTAAGATGTTATATGGAAAAAAGTTTATGTTATAAAACTCTAAAAGATTTATCGAAAATAATTTGTTACACTGTTTTGTCCTTATAAAGTGTATTTTTTAACACAGTTTTGTCCTTATAAAGTGTATTTTAAACAAACTTTTTAATTGCTTTCGCATTGCGCACCGTATTTTTCCGCTCGCTTCAGTCCTACCCTAATACAAATTTAATGAAGTACGATGGAGAAGTATATAAATAGAACTTTAAAAAGCTTTCCAAGCTTGAATACGTGTACACAAACGAAAAGTACAAGTAATGGAATAATATATGACTGAACGCAAACTGAAAGCTCGCGATATATTTCGATTGACAAAATCGTCATCGACAACCACTAAACGGCATCTCTCTCCGTCTCTTTTGTCCGAGAGGAAAAAAGGAGGACTGATCTCAGAATCGCGAAATCGTGGCACGAAGCCATATATGACGACGACGACGACGACGACGACGACGATGGTAGTTGGGGTCGATATAGTATAACGTAGGGTTTGTAAGAGTAGTAACAGTAACTAGCGCGCCCACGGTGGCACGCGATCTTCCAGGGCCCCGGCCTGAGATGCGGAGATACCAGAAAGCCGGTCACGAAAGCTCGCCCTCTCGCTCTCACCCTCTCTTCGCTCCTTCGGTCGTCTCTCGGCGAGGAAGTCGTTGAATCGTCACTACTCGCCGTCGTGAGTCATTGATTCGCGTAAGAAGCTACGTCGGGTAGAAGTTACGTTAGGGATACTTACGGAAGGCCCGGGTCGCGCCATCGGCGCGACATTGGGGTGTACTTGGAACTCCCTCCGCTCGATGACAATAATTCGAATGCATGCAGAAAACATGCCGAAAGAAGCATATGCAAGTCTGCCAAGGTCGTCGCTAAGAAACTGACAGGACGATAATGCGGGACGGGACGTCCGTGTTCAGGAAACCGCAGGGGGGACAGGGAGTCTCGTACCGGTCCCCGTTATCGTAACAAGCCCGCTAGGTTGAAAATAGAATCTCGGATGTGTTCGCGGTGACTTCACATAAATTATCTCTCTCCCGATCTATACGATAAGACTATATAATATGAAAAGAAGTAAAATATTATCCAAGGTTTCTCTCTCTACGTTTTATTTTCATATGAAAAAGACGTTTATAGTCTAAAATCATGAAATTATAAAATAAAAGATAAAGTAATAGTAACAATAAAATATATAAAAAGTGAGATTAGGACCGACGAAATTGTCAAATATAAATATAAATATGAAATAGGCCAAGTGGCGGATCTTGGTACCCAACAATAATTTTGTAAATTATACAATCTACCGCTCATACAAACTGCGCGCCGCATATTCGTCGGACTTGAAACACAGTTGACGAGCAATTTTAATAATTTGGTGCTAACAAGCATCTATAAGATCCCCCCTACTCCGCAATAATTTCTTTACAGTTTTTTCGGAATAAGGGAGATCTTATATATGCTTGTTAGCATCAAATTATTAAAATTGCTCGTCAACCGTGTTTCAAGTCCGACGAATATGCGGTGCGCAGTTCGTATGAGCGGTAGATTGTATAATTTACAAAATTATTATTGGGCACCATGATCCGCCACTGACCGGCATTTGGCCTATTTCATATTTATATTTAATAAAATAAAATAACACAAATATATGTATATATATGTATATAAAAGCCTATTTCGGTCGAGGCTGAATCTTAGTGCCTAATAGGGTAGATGCACCATTTGGGGCCACATTAAGACCATTTGTGGCCACACAGTTCTTTGCCATATAAAGAATAAATTTAACCTAATCTGCCTGTCTGCATGATCAACAAAATGCTTGCAGAAAGAAGTTCTCTCGATTGTTACACACTACAGCCAATTTTAAAGTAAAAAAGAAGTGTGCAAGTAGAAACTTGCACATTGCTTCCTCATAGTTTTTAACTGTGCAAGTAGAAACTTGCATATTGCTTCCTCATTTTAGTTGGTTCACAAAGCTTTCTCTATGAGGAAGCAA
>NJRP01000040.1:822944-842689 GCA_003063835.1 Aphaenogaster floridana | reverse complement strand
GACGTTTTAGAACATTCTAAACACATTGGCAGCGACAGAAAAAAAAATTTTTTTTTAACGAAAACAAAGCTTCCTCTGAGGAAGCAAAAAATTACGAAAATCGCGCAAATGGCCAAAACCAGTATAGTGGCCACGACAGTAGGGTATACATCTACTCTAATCTTTTTCCGCGTAAATATACATTTTTTCAGCCCCGTAAACTACGCGCCAACTGTTTTGTCAGTCTTGAAACGCAGTCCCGAGCTAAAGCTGAAATAGTACATAAATTGATAATTAATTCAATAAGGAAAGACGTTAGATTAGTCATTGTTAATATTGATTTTGTTTATTTCCATTAATATTTGCGAAATCCTTGAAAATAAGGATTCCACTTGGATCGTCGGAGTGTTCGGATCCCTGGATATTACCAAGCTGCAATCCAGCTTGCGTGCGGCTTACAATGAAATAAAACCGTCTTACCAGGTTAACATCCTGATTTTGATGGGTTAATGGCTCTGATAGTTAACGAATATTTCATGTGCGTAGGAAACCGTCAGAACGACCGATGGCCGGTGATGGTTTGGTTCCACGGTGGCGACTTCAACACCGGAACTCCAGCAATCTGGGACGCCTCGATATTCGTTACCAAACAAAAGGTGCGATTACGCGCTTTACGCGCGTACGAATACTTGCGAAATACGGCCGGAAACTGAATACGAGAGATCGAAATTAGCGTGACCCGGTCGGCGATTCAATCGATACCAATATAATCACGATACGGGGAGAGGGAACGATGATTAACGTGTATTTTTAACAGTGCTCAATCAATGCGTCGGACATTTTACAGGGCGGACGTAAAATCGAAGGGAACCGAGTCAGACCGGGGTTTCCCTTTTCCTTATCTCGCGTGCCGTCACTTCTAGAATAGAACCGCACCCTTTGATATTCGGCCGTGATGCATCATTAATGGAGCTTTCGTTACATATCCTGACGTAATGTATACATAATGCGGTATCGTTTACGGCTTCTGAGGAGCAACTCGCGGCGGGGAAGGGAGGGCAAATTGATTGCTTGCGTGGCATGAAACGAAAGTAAATCTCGAAACTTTCGGTAACGATTGCTCGCGAGATCTTATCGCGCGCGCGCGCGCTAAAAAAAAATAAGAAAAGAAAAGAGAGAAAAGCCTGCAGACCGCGAGATTAAACGGGGGCGACTTTTGCGGCCGGCAGGTGCTAGTGGTGACGGTGGCGTATCGATTAAACATCCTCGGATTCTTCACGACGACGGACACCGAGGCGTCCGGCAATTACGGCATGTTCGATCAGATCGCCGCCCTTGACTGGATAAAGCAGAACATCAAGTACTTCAACGGCTCGCCCAGCAACATCGTCATCTACGGCCACAGTTCCGGCGCCATAAGCGTGGGCCTGCACATGCTGAGCCCGCTCAGCAGAGGGAAGTTCCACAAGGCGATCGCCATGAGCGGGGACGCCATCGGTTCCGTCGGCACGCTGGAAAGGGAGAAGCCGGTCGTGAACATGATATCCGACAGATTCGGCTGCGACCGACAACCGACCACCGCACTCATGGAATGCCTGCGTCGGTTGGGAGCCGACTTCCTGATCAAGCACTCGTCCGACATCGAGACCTGGGGCCCGATCGTCGACGCCGACACGAACAACGAGACGGAGCCGTTTCTCGCGCAAGATCCGAAGGACATCTTGAAAAATGGTAACTTTACGAGAAATACGAGGGCTGATCAAAAAGTATTCGACCTTTAGGCGTAAGATCAAATAGATTATTTAGGGATTATTGACAATGTGACAAGGGAGCTCTTGGCAGTCCCCAAGATTGAGTTTGAAAAGTTTCCAAGCATGAAAGGACCGCTGGGACAAGTGTGTGAATTCACAAGGAGCTTACATTGAAGCGGACTGAATATAAATAATCTAAATCGAGAGATAGGCCAATAACGGTCATAGCGGATCTTAGTGATCCAATAATATTAATGTGTGACTTTTCTATAAACTGCGCGCCGTTACTATCGGTCTTGAAACGCAGCTCTCGAATATCACAACATTAAATTGAAAATCAATTTAATGATACTGATGCTAACAAGCATCTATAAGACTCCCCCTTCCCATGCCAACCCGAAAAGCTGTAAAGAATTTATTGCGAAAAATTATAGGGAGATCCAGGTTCAAATCCTGGCTGAGGTAATATTTTTCGCAATAAATTCTTTACAGTTTTTCGGGTTGGGATGGGAAGGGGAGAATCTTATAGATGCTTGTTAGCATCAATATTATTAAATTGATTTTCAATTTAATGTTGTGATATTCGAGAGCTGCGTTTCAAGACCGATAGTAACAGCGCACAGTTTATAAAAAAGTCACACATTAATATTATTGGAACACTAAGATCCGCTATGACCGTCATTGGCCCATCTCTCGATTTAAATTGTTTATACATATATGCGGTCTTATCCTAATTATTATAAATAATCTATTTGATCTCACGCTAAATATCGGATACTTTTCGACCAGCCCTCGTAAATTGGGCGCGAGAGACGCTACCGCGTCGTCTCTTGATTGCCGAAACGATATCATAAAAAGAGTTTTTAAAATCGATCTAAAGATATGTAAAGAAATATTATTAGGCACAAAGATCCAACTCAACCGATAAAAGCCTTGGCCAAAAGTATAAGGCAGTTATATTTTTTTCATTTATCTCTGAAAGCTAAAAAATTTATGGCACTTGTTGTGAATTATTCTTTGTTCCAAGAACCCTTCAAACTTATGTATAATACCGGTAATCAATAAAAAACAATACAGGTAAAAGAATTTCAGATAAATAAAAAAAAATATAGATGCCTTATACTTTCGGCCAAGGCTGTATATCTATACATTCATGTTAGTACATATCAGTTTATCTTCATTTATACATACGCGAAGATATCTCGGAAGAATATTCGAATATTTGTTAAATATTTATTCTCTAAGAGTTTATTTGAATTCTTTTAAATATTCTTTTAGATATCTTTTCGATTTTTTTTCTGTTTTCCTTCCGGTATGATTTAAATCTTCTCTTAACTTTGATAAAATAATGAATTAGGTAACTTTAACGCGGTGCCGCTGGTCACCGGCTACACGAATAACGAACAAGTTCTGGCGTACATGGAGACCATCGGCAGGCAAAATTCAGAGGGCGGACTATCTCCGGAGAACTTCGAGACGATAATCATAGACGAGTTTTCATCAGCGATACAAGCTCTGGACGACAACAGTACCTGCGAGTTGAAACCCGAGATGGTGACAAACGCGGTGCTGTTCTACTACAGACCGTACCCATCCACGACAAACACAACGGTGTTTCGCGACAGATACTTGGATTTGCAAACGGAAAAGAATTACGCGGCTGGCCTGACATTGCTGGCCGGCAAAGTGGCGAACCGAAAAACGACGGCTTTCGTATATCGGTTCGACTATCGTCCCAAGACGCAACCGGTCACGAAGGACGTGCCGGAATGGGCGGGCGTGCCGCACATGTTCGAGCTTCCATTCGTCTGGGGATTACCGCATCTGATGGGTGCCGGCGCGACGCAATGGATCTTCAACGACAAAAAGATGTCCGACGTGATGATGACGATGCTGGCGACGTTCGCCAAGACCGGGGATCCCTCCTTGACGAGCGGGACAGGATCGATCAAGTGGGAGCCCTACACGGAGGACAATCCGAGGATTCTGATCATTGACAAGAATGTCGAGATGAACGAGCCGGACGCGGTGGACTACAAGGCGCTCGCATTCTGGAACGAGTATTATCCGCAGATCATGATGGAGGCGACGATGGGCAATTGTTGCAACATCACGAGCACGGCGACGACATGGAGGATATTCTCTCCTAGCGTGTGTCTCAGCGGCATGGTAGCTACAGCGTTGCATCACTTCTGGTTCTAGCTACGGTCACAGCGTGAAATATTAAATACTGAATTTAAAAAAAAAACGTGTTGTTGCGCTCGCTGTTGTATATTTTTAATAGACCAATAATGTCGAAAGAAAAACAAGACGGCGTCGTCGAATTTTGCAATTTTATAAGATCTCTTCCCACACTCTACTTTTTTAGAAGCAAACGCAGTAACAATCTTGTTATACTCTTGTAGAATATATCTCGCGAAATTCGCATTTTCTTGTGTGAACAGATTCTGCGTATTCGCGATAATTGTTTCACAATGTCGTACATATTTAATTGCGAGTTCTCGCACTTGTACGTATCTAAATGCGATATGATAGTCATGTTAAATTTTCCTACATTCGCATTTGTTATCTCAATTACATTGCGTATATCACAAAGTTATTTTATTCCGTTCTTCTTATCTTACATTTTACTTGATGTAGATTATACGAAACAAGGAGAAGTTATCTACAGGCTAATCACGCGAACGGCAGACCATGGTTCACAAACGAGACAAAGGGGGCTCGGAATGAAATAAAATGAAATCCAGGTTGCATTACAAGAGTAGGAAACTTGGGCCCTTTTTTTAACATTCACTGATTTTTTTATTATTTGCCTTAATACGGAGAGATATAGAAAAACATACTTTGTTTGAGAAACAAACAGTTTGATAACTTATGAATATTTTGATGATCCGATAATAATTAATAATTAATTAATATTAATAATAATAGCAATAATCATGTTCAAGTACCATCTATGTATAATTATTATATTATATAAGAGAGAGAGAGAGAGAGAGAGAGAGAGAGAGAGAGGGGTGCGCGGCGAGAGCGCGATGCATGGGGGCTGGTGGCCTGCGCACACGCACGTCCATAAACGTTTCTTTTTTTCTTATCTCTTCCTTTCTCCTAAATATATACTATTAATTATAATTTTTCCCCTTCATTTATTCATGCAAAACTCCTACAGTGATAACCGATGCTGCGGGGTCTCGTATCCTACTTTGTGCGCCGTTGCTTGCGCGTGCACACGAGCCATCCCGGAACCAATGTTATATACAATATTTCCTTCCACTTATCGCTGCGTTCCTTTTCACGTATCTCTTCGTTCTTCGCTCCGCTGCGTTACCTTGTGCCCTTATATGCCCTTATTCTCCCGTGTCTCTACCATCGTTTTACAACCATTCGGATTTCAGTACCGTAGACTTCCGTTCTACTGTTGCCTAATATTCCGTCAGCCCCCTCCTCCTCTTTTGTCATTAGTATCTTTCTTGTTTTATAATCGCTTCGGTCTTTTTTTTAATCCACTGGTATCCTCGGATTTTCATGTAGGAGAATATGGGCTCCGCCATATATACCTTACAGAAGTAGGCACAGCGATTTCTTCTTTTGCTTCATCTTCTTCTCTGGCGATTTCTTGTTTATTTGCCGCACCAGGTCGTAGAAAATCTTAAAGCAAAAGGTGACAAGTTGTTAAAACTGTGTCAGCTATATCGAAGTTTGTCGGCTAGAATTCGCTTATTAGCATTGCATAAAATATTGCGAGCTAATTACTTTTATTTAGAGATAACGAGCGATGAGATTGTAAAATGTGTTTATAAAATGCTGTTAAAATCAGAATAAATGGAATTGAGAGTCAACTCACATCGCGAACGTTAATTTTAGCTTTGGCAGAGGTCTCCATAAACACGCAATTGAATTGCCGGGCAAGGTTGACACCCTGATCCTTTCCTACTACCCTCTCGTCCTCCAGGTCGCACTTGTTACCTACTAGCACCATCGGCACATCATCTGTGTCTTTTACCCGCAGGATCTGTTCTCTGAGGTCTTGTAGGTCGTTGAAGGTTGATTGTGCTGTTATCGAATACACTAACACGAAGCCCTGTCCATTTTTCATATAAAGGTCCCTCATGGCTGTAAATTGTTCCTGCAAACGGATAAGAATAATAACGTCACTCAAAATGTAATCCGTACCGTTGCAATCGTAAAAGTGAAAGAGGAAGTTATGCGACGCGTTAAAAGTGAAACACAGCGTGTCTATTTCATTCAAGACTTTCGTCCGCGATGCAGAAATAAAATGGAACGTACAAAAGAGAGACAAGACAAAACACAGCAAAAATAGAAAAAATCAATTTTACATTTTAACGGTGTATTTGTCATAATGCATATTCGAAATGAAGAAACAGCAGAGGCATGTTACAGAAGAAGATACTTACTGTGCCGGCTGTGTCTAGAATTTCTAACATACATTGTTGACCGTCGACTTCGACTTGCTTGCGGTAACTGTCCTCGATCGTCGGGTCATACTTCTCTACGAAGATTTCTTGCACGAACTGGACAGTGAGGGCAGACTTGCCTACACCTCCACTGCCCAGCACTACTATTTTATATTCACGCATCTCCTTGCCCTACCTACTGCCTATGGGCCTGATCACAGTCGAGGGGTCACCGAATCCGCCACGTTTTGCCTCGATTTGCTCTCAGTGAGACGGACCTGAAACAACAACGTGCAACCGTCCAGTTAGAGGCTACGAGCATTACACAACGGGTTAATTTTAATGACACACCTTGCTCAGGACGACTCAGTCTTTATGACTCAATGCTTTTTACGCGTATATACGGTGATTTCACGCGAAGTAAAGTTATGGTAAATTACCAGGATCATTATGTGTACGTGTAAGGAAAGACAATCATGTGTTTTTCTATGAAGATATAATAATCTTTACAATTCCTAATATCGATCAAAGATTCGCTTTGTTAAATAAAAAAAGCTATTCGTACAAATAATCGAGAAGATAAATATTTAATTATTAAATATTTTATATTAATATTAAATATTTATTTAAATATAATTAAGTAAGAAAGAGACTTGGCTTCATTTTATGTCGTTATTGCATTTCGGGGTGCAGCGTTACAGTTTTAAATTCAAACTCGGTACTACGCAGTGTCTCGTAAGAAATAAATTTCTTTTCTTAGGCTGGCTATCGCTTCCTAAAGCTGAAAGGTTACTGCTATCGCACAAAATTCTGGCATCCGGAAACGGAAGCGGTATGGATAATTGTTTCACGGGAAAGTAGTACCATTTGCTTTACAAAGTCACGCGTTGCTCCCGGTCGTGTTTTGCTTCGTCGAAGCGGGTTGTTTCACGCGACGAATGGCAGAGCAAGAGGGAAAACGCGGATACCGCGAACGACACGCCGATTGGACGGCGGTGGCAATATGGCGATGCGTCGCGACCAATCGACGGACGCAAAATTCTTTGCGCCAATCCGTCATTGATTTTACCTTTGTGAATGGACCTGTACAATGAAAGCCGCCACTCTCGGACTTTCGTCGGCACGTTACAACGTTTGATAAAGTTATCTCGGAGGTGTAACATTATTACAATGTATTTGAAATTTTATAAGGATAAGCTCCAATCGTCTTTCATGCGTGGATTTTTAAAAAATCCTACGAAACTGCGTATCTAAATCTCATCTGCGTTTTTGTTTCGACAATTTCAAACAATTTAAATAAATTTTATTCAACGGTTTGTATTTTTCGGTTGTTTACTGTTTAAATACATATATCTCGATGCATCGAACGCTCTGCATCAGCATTCAATTTCATTTGTTTATTTACTCTGCAAAAAAGAATTGAATTTTGTGGGATAGTATAACGAATGAGCGTCGTTCTATCGTAAATATTTAATACGAGACGGAGACACGGTGGCGCACTTCTAAGTAATTTCGCATGAGGTATTATTCCGATCGGGTTGATCGTAAATAAATAATTCGCTGAAATGTCGCTTGACAAATTTACGAAATCGTTATCTATCTTTGAACAACTCGCGTCATACGTCATCGCGACGGCAGACCAACTTCAAATTTAGTTCCTGAAGATGTGACAATCTCTTCGGGAAAGGGCGCAGGAAGGGAGGAGTTTTTGCACGAATAGAATTTCAAAGTTTCTCAGTATTTTCTTGGACAATACAGTCCCCCCTTTTTCTGACCTTTACAAAATGGGATTAACCACGATTACGATGTTAAAAAAAAAAATAAAATAAAATGGACACGTGAGCAAAAATGAGAACTCGTGGAAAGGAACACGCACGGCAGGAAATAACTTCGTTATCTTTTACGAGCGTATCTTTCCCGGGAATAGCTCTCAAGCTTTTTTTCCACGGTTTTCTTTGCTCTCCGCGATGTACCTCGACCGTGTTTAATTTTTCGCCAACTTTTCTCCATTCTCCAGGCAGCTTGCGGTAGCGCTCCTATAAGTTTATTAACGAAGACCAAACAGTATCTATAATAACACACGGCGACGTGCCGATATCGAGGGGCAATGTAGATCCAGATATTTCGCGAAATAGTGTCATAGGAGAGGGCATGCGTCGCCCGTTTATAACTTCATTATAACGTATTTACAGTCCGCAATTTCGTTATAATACGCCACATATGGTGGAATTAATGCGCCGTGAATTAATGCTATAAAAGCGATCGCGTATAGGCACCAAGTTGACATTCGAGAAAAAGAATCGATCAGAATTTTTGGCGTTGTTCCAATACATCTTCGCGACCGAAAAAATATCGCGCAGAAAGCCGCAAAAGTACGCACACGCACATACGTTTAACTACAGAATAGAGGAAAGCTCGCCAGAACTTTCTGACCTAGTTATTAGGTTTTGGCATGGGACAACGCGGGTACCACTGTAAATCTCTGCACCTTCCGAGATTCAAGGGCTTGTTGATGGAGAAATCGAGAGGGTCAGCCCTACCAAAATACGTACACGTGCGTCTTCCTCGGGAAAAGGGAAACCTCCGGCCCGTTTTGCGCTGTTCATTCCTCTCGAGGGACAAGGGTAACCGCGATGCGGTTTACTTTGTTAAGGACACCCGAACTCTCCATGCGACGTGAGATCAGAGGATTGAAACTCGCGGAAACCGAGATGTAAACTCCGACAAATTTGTAAATGATATACAAACGATCCCTACACTGAAAGAAAGGCTTGGTTATAAAAATCCAGGCTTGGTTAATGTTACCAAGCACCTTGGTGAAATAGTTTCAACGAAACGTATAATAAGTATTACATAATTTAGTTGGCTCAACTAAACAAAATTTGCTCCTTTATAATTATTACAACGTTTGACCAATTTCTCTTATGTAATGTTATTCTAATTTGAATTATATATTAATTTGTGCAGTATTAACCGCACTGATTAGCCCTCATTAGCCCTCTTTTACTTCAATTATTTCAATTATTACAAAATGTTTTGTTATTATTATTATAATCGATGATAATAATCAAATACTTAAAAAAAGTATTGCTATAAATGCATCTCACAAGTTTACCAAGAATTTTTTTTCAGTGTACGTTCATCATCGTGTTTCGCATTTTGCACTTTCAACTCGAGGAAGTTCACGTCGATCCTAAATTTCTGACGAATTTTGTGACGTCAAATAATTTTTTTAATCCTTTGCGCATTCACACATTCCTTTCGGCTATCTCTAAACATCCACTTATTGATAAACCGTTTTCCGTGAGATACGCATGAAGTTCTTTGTACGTTTATCTCGCGCTAGGAGCTGGTCAAGTGAACTTTGGTCAACCTTCGTCTTTGACTTTAATTAAGCATATTACTGTCAGGAGAGGTCGGTCAGTGACAATTAAAGCCGCTAAACGCGAGAACTAAAAAGCAAGATTCCTCGTGAAGTCTCTCGTTCTAGCATATTTTTGACCGAAAACTCACGAAGATGAATGTTGAAGTTGCGTATACTTCGCATTTTTACTGCATATTCGTATATAAATAATTTGTCATTTATCAATTATTATTTCATTCGGGGCAAAGTTTTCCTCGTTCTTTGCTGCCTAATTATGAAGCTTATTATCGAATCGTTATATTTCAAGAAAGAATACGAGATTATAACAAACACGCAATCTCTATTTTTTAAACAGAAGGGACTATCGACTCGGAAGATCATAAGATATGGATTCAAGAAGACAGCCGCGCTCTTCGACCCGACTGTATTCGGGGTTGAGCTTTCTCACCGATTCACTCCTTACTTCTACCAACTGCACGATCCTCTTACGAATTTATCAGAATGGAACGAAATCAACTCGACCTTGCGCGTTTACGATCTACGGCCTGCGAGATTTCCCATAAGATGTTCGCGCAAGTACTTCGCTAAACGCCGTAGATCCAGACTGATCTATCATCGAAACGCGACGAAAACTCGTTACAGCAAGATCGCATATAATCTTGTGTATGTGTTTTGCAGTGTAAACGCGCATACATGACCCTCGCGCAACTGACACGTACATATCGGCGAATGCTGCGAGGCACAATCGCCGTTGTTGTACATCCCGGACGCGTGCAAGGACCTGGTGTCTGTCACGCCCGTGTGTGCACGCTTTACAGGGTGTAGGAGGGATGTGTCGCACGTACACCGACGCGCCGCCAATCACTTTGACCTGTAAATACGTTATCTGCTCCAGCGACTCCCGATACACTTGATTGCACTCGGTCACCTCTACCGACGTCGAGTCACTTCACCCAACCCGGGTCTTTACTCCTCGAAGGCGAAGCGCTATCGTCATCGACGTGCACGTCGCCCGTTGTTACGCATGCACACGCGTACCTACCGGCGAGCGCGTCGCGTCAGAAGGTGGAACGACCGAAACCAATTATCGCTGTTGAGGGAGACACCCGGCCAGACGCGACGGGCTCGGAATGAAAACAAAATAAGCCCACAATTCAGCTTTCATTAATAGCCCCGTAATTCGTTTCGTGCTCTTCGGACGTTTCTACGCGATCGAAGTTTAAAGGGTCACATTCGTAAAGTCTCTGCGTCGATTTGGCAATCTTACGCTTGCACTTTTATCGTAACCTTCGCATTTAAGGCAGACTCCGCGAATTCAGGGTATTTACTCAGATCATGAAAACAAATTCCCTGAAAATTTTCGAAATCGGATTTTCCCGATATTTT
This sequence comes from Aphaenogaster floridana, assembly GCA_003063835.1. Classification (NCBI taxonomy): domain Eukaryota; kingdom Metazoa; phylum Arthropoda; class Insecta; order Hymenoptera; family Formicidae; genus Aphaenogaster; species Aphaenogaster floridana. The sequence continues at coordinate 831,794 of NJRP01000040.1, read as the reverse complement.
TATTAAAAATTCCAGGTAGGATTCGAGAATCTTTTAATGCAATTTTAAAATGAATTTATTTTATTATATGCCCCCTTTTTAATGTTTCTTTCTCTTATAGTCTTCCAGGGGACTATCTATCCTTTTCTACAATTGGAGCCGCGAAGTCTATAATATATGGAAGGTTTACTATAATATAGTAACAGTGAATTACTCTTCTGTGTTGTCTTCTACTCTCTCTCTCTCTTACCCTGATTTTTTAAATAAAAACTCGTGAATCACACAAGAATGTACGCGCATATGTGTCACATTTATTGTGAACCAATTGTCGACATTCTGCATTGTAAAAAAAAAAAATTAAAGAAACAATTTTTTCAGAAAGAAACAGAATTTAAATTTAAAAGTAAAGTTTCAAAACTTTCCCTGAGTGCTAATAAAATTTCATGAAAAGTTTCAAGGGTAAAAAAAAAATCTTCTGAAAATTCCAGGTTTTCCAGACAGTAAACACCCCGAAATTGTAATTATAAATCTGCTCCATTTAAGCGCGACAATTTAATCATAGTATGTATAATACATGTATTTATGGAGTCCACTTTTCTTTAGATCTCGCGTCTAAGATGGACTCTTTAAAGCTAACAGATTTATTCTCGCCGCTCTGATTGCGAAAAATCTATCGTGCCTTCCCAAGTTCGCTCACTCTCAACGCCAGGGACCGTGGCCGATATTTTCTGTTACGCGACTGAAGATTGATCGCGGGAGAAAGAGAGCGCGTCAAAGACGGGCGACGACGAAAAAAGCTTTGGAAAGTATCGGTGCGAAACGCGGTCAATCTCGCAGTCTCGGAGATCTGACTTGCGCTGCGGCTGCAGCGTGGATGCTAAGGGCACGCGTGTGTCGAAACGGACAATACAGAAGGCGTATTATCAATTCGCCGTTGCGTCACGCGTGATTAAACGTAATTTCCAAGGATAGCGTGGGCTCCGCTATTCTTGCTCCAGAAATACGCGGCAATATATGGCGGAATAAAACCTTAATCGTCCGACGGGCATGTTCGACGTAATGATGAAAAAAAAAACAGGTTTTTTTTACTTCGAAGTAAAAAACCAGTTTTTAAGGTAGAAAACAGTTTTTTAAGGTAGAAAACAGTTTTCAAGGTAGAAAACAGTTTTCAAGGTAGAAAACAGTTTTTAAGGTAGAAAACAGTTTTTTAAGGTAGAAAACAGTTTTTTAAGGTAGAAAACAATTTTTTAAGGTAGAAAACAGTTTTTTAAGATAAAAAACAGTTTTTTAAGGTAAAAACAGTTTTTTAAGGTAAAAACCAGTTTTTTACAAAACATTCTGAAAAAAGATAGAATTATTTTTCTTGATATTCATCGTTCAATATCTACGTTATTTCGGTATTATTATCTTTATTAATCTTTATTAATCTTTATTAATCTTTATTAATCTTTTGTCTTTTTATAACTTTAAATATCGAGGCGGAAACGTCTTTGCGTTGTTGCAGTGCCTAATAGCGAATTCGGGCGCTTGCATTGCACTAGTCAATAACCACCGCCACTTCGTAATTACTCATCAATATACATTTGGATTATTTATAGCTATCTTTACATTCTTTACACATAAATCTTTCAAATGAATGCAAAAACTGAATTCTAGAACAATATGGCATCAAAAGTTCAAAGAAAATACATATCCGAGTAAAAAACTTTCAGGGCCGGATAAAAAACTGATTTTTACTGGGTTCTTTATTCTAAGCTTCTAGTTTTTTTCGGTACTTTTCATCTCTAGTTCGACGGTTGCCTCAAGCGATTTGACCATCGACTATTGATTCAATTCTATCGTCGCATACAAATCATGGAGGCGATAGACTGCAAACGCGACCGCTAGTCGGTTATCGGAGACATTGATTTCAAATTGAGGAAGACGGCGAGGATAAGATGGTACTGGCGAAGTACTGACGAATACTTCGCCTAACCACTTCGTTAGCGTGTCTGAAGAAGTCTCAAACAATCCCCGAAGTATATTAGACATGTTCTTATCGGGCGCCGACATTGATACGAATAAAAGGAAACTCACAACACTCCTTTATTTATACGCCCCGTATATCTTTACACGGCGAGGGAGTCGTTCCCCTCGAATCTGACACGATGTATGATTCCCCCGAGAAGGGAAGTCCTTCGTGCGGCAAGGACTATGAAGTCGGAAGGGTAAGCACCTTTCTATAAAAGGCACATCACCACAACGATGATTGCAAACGACCTGACGATATGAGAAAGGGGGACCGCGCAATCATTCTGAAAGCAATATATAGGGCGTCTCAGAATAACCACTGTCGTCCTAGTCCAGCATTCGATGAACTTTCCCTTGGTGAATGTGGAAACATTCAGCGTGAGAGTATTTTGCGCTCGATTCTTACATTATTTTCAGATTAAGATAATAATAACACGACCGACACAGATTATTTCTGTATTAATCCTTGTACCGTTACGATGAAACAGTTTCGATTTCGACACGTTCACAGGTCGAGTACATGTGCGTGTGTCCTCGGTAGATAGTAATCAGCGAGAGTACACGCATATACTCACACAAAAAGTATTTACACATGCAAAAAGTATTTTTCGAGACGGTATTTTTCTTGCCGAGCGCCTTCAAGTTCCTCAGCGTTCAATACATAAACGGCTAATTATAGAAAATCACTTTCATTTATAGGCGCTCGCATCGGAAAGTCCGTCTCACCTCTGAAATACCCAGTGAAGCGGGACGCGTGTAACGATCGCGGTGCCTGCAGGTTTTATCTCGTCTCGCAGATTTCATTCTCTATCGCCTGACACATGCACGCGCGTATCACGCGAGAGTCGCGTTCGATTATCGGGCCTCGCGTGGCGTGCGCGCGTATATATCACGTTCCTCTTCGCAGGCATCCCGGGCAATCTGCCAGTCCAGTTCGGTTTCCGGTTTCTAGGCTACCAGTTTCCGGCCTCCGTGTGTCACAGATCGGCCGTCTGTCGCCTATCGCGAGGGCCGGGGGACACATGACCCAATTGCTCGCTCGTGCCGATTAACATTTCTTCAACGTGTCGTCCACGTGCGAGTGAATTTGTGTCTCTCTCTTCCATATCTCGACGTAAATTCCGGCCGAGAGTTAATCCTGGGATGTATAAACGGAAACTACGCAAGAATCCTGCGATGTACAGTGCTGGACAAAAGTATTGGCACAGTGCGGTTACTACTACACGGAGAAAATTTTATATTAAAAATTACTATGTATAGTAGTAGTCGTGGACCATTGCTGGAATTATAAAAATTTTTACTATGTTATTATATTAATAATTATTAAACTCTTTTGTGAAAACATAGTAAAAATTTTTATAATTCCAGCATGGTCCACGGCTACTGCCATATATAGTGATTTTTAATGTAAAATTTTCTCCGTGTATAAAACGGCCTATATCTCTAAAGAAAATGGCAGTAAAATGTTAATTTTTATTTTTTGGTTTACATATAATTACGTGTTATAAAAATTAACATAAATGCAGTTACACAAGAAATTAAAAACGTCTCGAGAACGTTTCATTCCTGGGCGAAACTATTCGCACAACTGACAAATCATATGTATTCATATTGGTAACAAACATAAAAGAAGTAATTATAAAAAAGAATTATCAACTAAATATTAGTTATAATTAATTATAATTAAATATTAGTTGCTTTTTTCATATAGCCTTTCTTCATTATTACAGTTAAATGTGCCAATATTTTTGTTCAAGGATAGAATGCTCTTAAAAAAGGTTATTTTTCTTTCATGACTACATTGATTTATGTCAATTTATATAATGTACTATTAAATATAAAGCATAAAATAAAAATGTTTACTAAAATAAACAACTTGCTGCTATTTTCTTTGAAAACATTTACTATTTTATAGTAGCAACCGCACCAATGTGTCAATACTTTTGTCCAGCACTGTATCTACATAGATATCATAAATACGATTTACGACAAACGCTTAAAATGCGAGATAGTGAGATAAAGTATAACAATAATCTTCAAACCATGTCTCTTTTCCATGTTCTACAGACGTTTCTTGAAATGAAGATCCGGGAGGAAAAACAAGGAATGTCAGTTTTATTAAAAATGAGATATGGTTGTCATTTTGTGGCGTTTAAGAGATACTACAATGTACATACATCTTGGATTAAAAATTGTATTAATCAGGGAAAAAATAAAGGTAGAACATTCAGATATAGGGAAAATAACAAATTTTAAAATTCATTTTACCCAAAAGTATAAAACTGACATTCCTTGTTTTTCCCCCGGGTCTTCAAATGTTATCTTCTTCTAATTCTCTTGCTAACTTTAAGCTATTCAATAATATCAAACTTCTCGCATCTATCTTTTATTTTTAGACTCTACAAATGAATTCTTTTCTTTCATGCGTTGCTTATTCGTGCCAGTTTATGGACACCGGTTCCATCAGATAAACACGGTCAATCGAGCAGCTTACTACCAGTGGTATACCGACGTCGAACATTTATAGAATTTTCACCGTACAAATGGTTCTGCGTTCGCCCATTGAAACACGATTTTATTGCCACAGCGTGATCGATTGTTTGCGATCAATCGGCTGTGTTTTGGTGTACGCGCGCTAGACTACACAGATTTTCGCCAAATATTGTTAGTATTTAAATCGCACGCGTCTAACGGTACGGCAGTTGCTAAGTTAAAATTCGCGGATCGAAGAAAATGAGCAGGGACGCTTGCCAATGCATGTTCTTCTTCTGCCGTCTGTGACGGATCCGATTTGACCCATTTTCCTCTTTAAAATATAGCAGAGCTATGCAGACGCTGCTTCTTTCATATTTCATGCTACGCGAATTCTTCATTTCTAAGCGAATATTTGCACAATACAAAACATATTTAATTAAAACGATATCAAAATGTTAAACATTCATTTAAATTTGCAGAAAACAAACAAAACAGTAAAATAGAAGTTCGGTTAAACAGTTAAACAGAAATGGTTCAGCAACCATCAAGTTCTATGAAGCGCGAAACTGTCGCCCCATCACCAAAAGTCTTAAGAAACTTGTGAGAGCTGTGTCAGGCTTCCTAAGTTTCTCTTCTTAAAATATCACCTCAATCTATAATATTTTAATGGAGCGGCGATGGAATTCTTAATTGTTATGAACTAAAAACGTACTAATAGAAGAAACTTCAGTCGTCCGTAAAAACGATGCGGTCCGCAGTTTTTTGCATGTTAAATAATAAAACAAATCCTTACGCCATCGTGGAAAAACTATCGGCATTTTATCTCAGTGTGAAGTAATCAATACACAGAGAAAATTTTATATTAAAAATTACTATGTATGGCAGTAGCCGTGGACCATGCTGGAATTAAAAACTTTTACTATGTTTTCACAAATGAATTTAATAATTATAAATATAACATAGAAAAAAGTTTTAGAATTCCAGCAATGGTCCACGGCTACTGCCATACATAGTAATTTTTAATAAAAAATTTTCTCCGTGTAGAGCCCGTGAATCTCCCGTCCAGCTACGAACTTTTTGCGATAGTTCTAAAAAAAAGGGAGAGAATATCGCAAAAAATATTCCGCTAAATATATCTACGTATATACATATATATTATAATATCCGCATAAATCGATCGTTGCTGTTCCTTTATGTTTAAAGTTATTCATATTAATATCAGGATATTTCCACGCGCGCACAATGATTTATTTCCATTATACCGTGACACCGCATGTCAATAATCCCGATTAGCATAGCCCGCTCCGATTCAAGTGCAAAAGGTAAAGAATTACAGTGAAATGTCCATATTCGGGACAGGTTTTTGCATATTTTTAGCGATTACTTTGTGACTAAATTTTTTAGAAAAATTTGGTGCCGATTCTAGAACCGATAATTCAAGACCTACAGTTTGGCACCAAAATAATTTTTCAGCGATAAGTATAGCTGGATTGAGAGCACGTAGAATACGTCAAGGTGAATATGACTAGTATGACTCGAATATGACCTAATTCGGGACAGCATTGCCCTAAATAGGGATAACATGTTCTCCCTGCGTTTTTTATGTGGAAGTGGAATGGTGTTCGGGAGATACTGAGCTATCATATATTAAAAAAGTAATACACTCCGACAAACGGCACTTCCATACGAGAAACCTTTTTGCAGCGTTTCTGAAATTAACTGTATTTTTGGGTGTTTCAAACTTTTCACTTTCTGTCGCAACACCACGGGTGTTTGGATAAAAAATTGTACATTTTTAATTTTTTAATGGAAAACGGGGTTATGTAGAAATAGAGAACACGTAATGCAGAAATCAGAATTAATTTATATCAAACGGTCACAAAATTTTACGCGTTAGAACAGAATTGTCCCGAATTAGGATGCCTATCCCTATTTAGACACAACGACTGTACCTTAATGTAATAATCGAATAAATAATTAAGGAATCTCATTTGGGAGTTAATGTCCCGCTCGCGCGTTTCTCATATACTTAGCGGGCGGCAACGAGGGTTAATCCTGTGCGAAAGTGTATCGCATTTGATTAACAGGAAGCAAATTGCGTGCGCGTAGTTGCGCAACGGTAGTTAAGCGACGTTCACACGGAACGCGGTCGCGAGAGAGCAGCCTCAGTTTTATTTCTGTCGTTGACGCGGCATAAATCGTGGTGATGGCAGGCATGCTCGCGACCAAACTACATAACACGGCCAGACAATGCAGTGTTGAAGTACGCATTATCATATAGTCGCCAGCGATGATCGTGCGGACTGCCTTATCGTGCAGTCGGCTAATTATTCGCGTGCGCGCCTTCCTTTCCTCGTATAATACCATTGTTTAACTGATACTTGATAAATCGAGAATCTGGGATGGGCAGCGTCTCCGCTCTCATTAAAAATAGTGCAAACCGGAGAGGGTAAAGGTGACACGATATCATTGGTCTTTTCCAGTATTGTAATCTTCCTTTCACTGGTCGCGCGTCCGTCCTTCGAGCGAGAAGCTAAAATTGTAGGATCTGACCGAGCGCGATAGTCTTAACCCACTTTTTCCAATTTGAGATTCGAATAGCTTTAAACTCTATCGAAACTGGAGTCGACACTGATCCGAGAGAATAGAATTTACATTCATTTTATCAGCTTCGTCTAAAACGAGCTGGAATACCGCTGTTGAATTTAACTGGATCAGAATTTTTACTCCCAATTAACCGGATCATTCGATGTGTCACCGCAGAACGTTCAAGAGTCCTATCGACTCGTTTTTCCAGCGTGAGAGAGACCGAGGATTCTGCACGGGAAGGACATACGGTGCAGATTCCCATCGTACGGGACGCTGCATCAGACGGCTAATAGATGGTCCAATGTGTCAGTTGCCGTTTGACCGCGTGTAACATCGCTGTCTGAAACCAAATACTAGGTCTACGTCGTGTCTGCCGGTGAACAAACGCCGGTGTTAACTACGTCAAGCGCGGGTCCCGAATTAATTGTCGGATTAAGGGAGAGGGACGGCGATGCTGTAATTAAAATTACGAATTCCGGTATTATTTGCGATTTATCGGGATGAGATTTCACCGCCGTTTAATCCGACAATTAATTCGAGATTTGTAAGAACGGTGGTGAAATCTCAAAGCGCGTCCCGATCGCAAATAACGCCGGAATTCGTAATTTTAATTACAGCATCGCCGTCCCTCTCCCTCTCGCGCCCTGAACGACCTAATTATCCGCATACGTCTACGCGTGCAAGGTGGATATAGACGCGATTGTTATCGTTACAACGCGGCGTACATACGCGTGCTCGAACTAATGCGGCCAATTACCTTCGCCATTTCACTACTTGATACGCGTTAATTATCGCGGGCACACTTTTATTTTCGACAAATCTCCGACTTGTTTAACGCACTACTAAACACAAAGCCAATTAAGCCCCGCGCTTTGCAGCTCGTCGCGGTTACGCTACGTCAAATCGCTCATTTATCAACCCCAGATCTTGCGATTTTTTTCGCTAATAATCTTTGCTTAATTGATACCTCGAAGCTTTCCCTTAACTCATAAATCTTGAATAATCGGTCTATTCCTATTCCAATTCATAACTCCGCGCGTTTTGAATGATTTCACGAGGAAAGTAATATCGGCAGAATAATATCGCGTAGCTCTTTTGCGAGGAGAAGCCTACACATTGATTTTGTGCCAGAAGAATTCATATGGTAATCGGACAAGTAGGATCACACGTGCTGCCTACGCGAGACAAATGCAGGAAATCACTCGCCTTCCTAAGGCCGGCTTCGTCTCGTATATAGGGCACGTATTATGCATCGCCGTAATAATGCGTGATATGAAAATACGCGCTTATAACCGTAAACGTTAACGTTGAAAGAGAGTCGACAGTTATTTAATAAAATAATTATCTATATTTTATATACGCGCCGTGAAATAAAACAATTAATGGCTGCTTATACTCTTCTTTGTATCGTTAGTGTTGCATGAGAATGCAGGCTTCGTGGCCGTAAAAAAATTCTTAGCGGTTAAAACAAATTCGACTGATTTTCATAATATAAAAAAATGGATATATTGTAAGATTATATATACATTATATGAATATGCATTAACTATTAAGGTAAGTAATATTACCCTCATACACGAAAAAAGAAAGTAGCTGCCGTAGCTAAAAACCGTGTGTGGTAACTAACTTGCAGTCGTAATATATGGACAGCGAACATCTTAGCTGTGATACCTATTTCATTGCTGTCGTGACTATAAATTTCTAAACTACAGCAAACGTTTTGCTGTAGTTTAGAAATTTATAGTCACAACAGCAAACACAGTTTAGCAAATCATGATTAGCTATGGTAGCGAATAA